>JAEIFU010003815.1:0-23565 GCA_018904235.1 Lordiphosa stackelbergi | reverse complement strand
TTTCATAGAAGAACTAATATAGAAGCGCACTCTGCTGCGTCGCCATTTTTTCACTCAGAAAGTGAACAGCTGACTGGGAGTTGGTCAGGGGCGCGCGATTTGAATTTTCGAACTCATTTCGAATTTTTAGCGGCCGTAAGGCGCGTATGCGTTAGAAGAGTACAGCTATTGAGGGCTCAAAATCGGTCTGAAATCGCTTGATTTAGAAGTTTTGTGTTGAAATTGATTAGTTTAGTTAGTTTTAATGATTGATATTGATAATAATATATTGTATTTACATGTTCTGATTGTTAAAAATGAAAATAAATGCTTTATACATGGTAAAAAATGCAAAAAATGTTTTTTATTTTAGAAATAGAATAAGCAGAGTCATTTGAGTAGGGGGTGTTATCATGTTTTGTAGTATTTAATAAATAAATCATTTAATTTGCCATGATATATATTATAGCAAACTCTGTTACATTAACAGAGGTTCTCCCAGTATTCCACCCGACTTTCTGTAACTTAAAATCACTCAAACTAACAACAGTCAAAATGGCGTCTACTTAAAATCACTCAAACACAATAACAGGCAAAATGTCGTTGATTTTAAAAAAATTACACATAACATTGCCTTCTTAACAGACTTTAAAATTTAAATTTACAAACAGAACAAGCCATCACAGCTTTTTAAAAAACCAAATAGAAATAAATACAAGATTATTCGTATACAAATAGATGGACAAGCAGAACAATTTTAAATAAAAATTGATTTCACTTATTTTCTTCCATCGAAAACACTTAAGGAGGCATTCTCCATGACGAGGCTGTTTTATTAACCTTTTTTAACAAAATCTTATCTGAAAGCGCAACGAGTTTTACCAATTCTGTTTTTTGTATTATGTTACAAACAGATTAGAGTAAACAAAAAAATTTTTCCTGCTTCGATAAGAGGGCTGTTCAAAAAGTTCTTGGCCGTCAAAGTGTGTGTCCAAAGAAAGGTATAGTGCTGGCGGCCATGATTCCACGTCTCCACGTTGTGTAAAAAAGAAAACAAAAAACGGGGTTATAATCAAAATAGATGTCATTCTGGTGTGACCCTCGAAAACAAATTTTGTGACTTTGACAAAATGGAGGCCATTGAAAAATGAAGATTCGATTTTGGGCTCTTTTTTTGTAGTTCAGTGTAAGAAGAAAAATAGTAAAAAAAAAATTAAAATAGTGATTGAGGGTCAAACCAGAATGGTGACAATTCTGCGTCGATTTCACTTTGAATCGTCAAAATCGGTTCAGTGTAACTGGGGATATCATGGCCGCCAGTTCGAAAAACATGGTTTTGGCAAAAATGCGTTTAAAGTTTAAAGTAATTTGAAAATTGCTTGTTTTATGGAAGACATTGGTCAACCAAGAAGGCTATATCTTCTAAAGTATTTCGAAATTCAAAAATACTTTTGGGGCAATATTCTCCAATATCCAAGCTATAAAATAATAATAAAATATAATTAAAAAAAAAAACAGTGAACATAGAGAATACCCCCTTAAGGCACTCCATTTAAAATTTTGTGAAACATGTTTTGTATTACAACAAATTTTTGTTAACCCCAATACATGTCTTTATTTTCTTTTTCTTTCTCAACTTGTATGAAATATTTACTTTAAGATACCAAAAATTATTCAAGTCCACACAAGTGCGGAAAAAACACAAATTGAAACATCTTAAGAAAACAACAAAAATATTTTGCAAAAATTACTGAAAATTCCGCAGCTAATGTTTACTGTACACTTTTTAAAAATTATTTTTAGCTTATTTTTTAATTAAATTACTTTATATATCTTCACATTAATATGATGAATATGGTGTTTCTGTAGTCAATTTATTGTAGGTAGAAAAAACTTTGTGTAATTTCCTTTGACTTCCAGTTATGCTCAATTCCGATGTATTTTAATCTCAAATTTTAAAATTTTGTGATAGATGGCGTAAACTTTTAATTAATTTTAGTACGTCAAGCCATAACACTAAATTTTCAATGAAATTACATCAAAACAAGCTAAAATTTTTTTTATAGATAAAAATCGCGGTTTTTAACCATGCCAATTCCGGTGTTCCCAATTTAAGAAAACGAAATTTAAAAGTTTGGACTACAAAACAACGCTTACCAACACTTCATTTCCAACAACAAGTTAGCATCATAACAAACTGATTTGAAAGGTGGGCGGCCAAATAAGACCACAATAACATAGAGAATCTAACATATAGAGACAATAACCACGGGCATCGTGGCAACCTGAAACCACAAAAAAAAAAAAACCATAGCAGACGTAAGTATAAGTATATATATAAGAATAACTTAAATACTTATTAAAATTCTCAGTTTGTTTTTCTTTTTCAAAGATTTTAATCATCGTTTTTTTCTTTTTTTATTTCAGATGAAAGTGAACTACTACATTAAAAATATGACGAATTATTTCGGCGGAGCTGTCGGCAATGGTGGCGGTGCTGGAGGAGGCGGTGCTGGTGGAGGAGGCGGCGGCGGGAGAAGAGGCGGCGGTAGAGGTGGCGGCGGCAGAGGTGGAGGCGGCGTACGCGGAGGCGGCGTTCGTGGAGGCGGACGTGGAGGCGGACGTGGAGGCGGACGTGGAGGCGGCGGCGGTGGTGGCACTGGCGGACGTGGAGGCGGCGGTGGTGGCACTGGCGGACGTGGAGGTGGTGGTGGTGGCACTGGCGGACGTGGAGGCGGCGGTGGTGGCACTGGCGGACGTTTAGGCACCGGCGGACGTGGTGGGGGCGGCGGCGTCGGCGTTGCCGGTGGCAGCAGCGGCGGCGGACGTAAGTGGCCAGCCCTCGAAGGGCCAAGCTTTATCCTTCGTCCGTCGTCGCTGCGGGTCGATGGTGGCCAGCCGTGGCAACCAGGCCAAGAAGACCTGGACCACCCGCAACACTGGCACCAAGACGGCGGGGTGAATATTGTTGGTGACATGGCAGCAATGTCGCTGTCCCCCCCACACGAGAGGATAAGGCTGCCGGTGCCTCAAATTCCGGGCCTCAACCGGAAAGCCCGGAATGGGATAAAAAACTTTTTACAAAAATTAATTAATTAGGAATTTAAGAATTAGTTATTAAGAATATAAATTTAAGTTTAAAATTTGAACTCGATATGGGCAATTCTCTGATGTCGAATGCGACATTTGTACGCAATCAAACTGAAAAAAAAACATGTGCCTAGATTATTTTTTATTTTTTTTTAAATGCGAATTTTATAGCTCTTGGTTAGCACTATAATCTGTGTTAAGATCGATTTTGGGCATTTGTTCATTTTCAAGATAATCACAAAAATGTAAGGCATTCGCACGCGACACAGACAGAAGTCACTTTTTCGAAAACTAGCTCAAGCATGATTTCACGAAACATGATGAAAAATTGTAATGCAATTAATTTTAAAATGTTATGTATTGATTGTTCTTAATAATGCATTTCGTTTGACTTCAAAATATTAAGTATTTTTTTTTAAATTGAATTTAAATCACTGTTAATCAAATTTATTGAAAAAATGAGAAAAATTGCGCTAGCACGGCCGTGAAACCAAATATATTTAATTGGGATATAAGAAAATGTAGCATTGTTAGGGACATCTTATAGAAACAACCAGCAAAAAACAATAATAGTTGAAATCGATGTACACCTTGAAAAAATTATTTGAAAATTTTAATAATATTTTTTGTGCCTAAGAAATGGTAATAAAAATGTGAAAAATAACTTTCTGAATTCTATGATTGACACTTACAACATATATTAAACCCATTCAAATCGGGTAAGCGGTTTTTAAGATAAACGGGTTTTTTGATTTATCTTTCCGCCCTCATAACTCTACTCCAATAGCGATTAGAAGACTTATAATTTAGGAGAGTGAGTTTCCCATTGATAGCAACAACATATTAAATTTTGGTGCTGATCGGAGTGGGGGCAGTTTTTGTATGCTTATTCTGCTATGCCCTTTGAAACAAACTTGATCTGCGTGCAGATAAAAGAAGACTACATGTCAATTTTGGTAGCTCTAGCTCTTATAGTCTCCGAGATCTAGGTGTTCATACAGACAGACGGACGGAGGGACAGACAGTCGGTCAACTCGACTGTTAATATTGATCAAGAATATATATCTCTTCTCTATATATATAAAAGAGAGTGTCCTGACTGACTCACTGACTGACTGACTGACTGACTGATTGGCAATCATCGCACAGCCCAAACGGTAAGAGATAGAAACCTGAAATTTGAACAGAAGTTTCATTTAGTGGTGAAAGTTCATACTAAGACGGGGTTTCGGAAAATTCCACCCAGTAAAGTCTGAGAAGCCTCGGAAAAGTTTGTATAGGAAATGTTTTATTTTTCATCCGATTGACTTGAAACTTGGTTTGTAAGCATAGTACGCGAAATAATTCGACACGTGTTTTCCCGATTTTGGAAAATCCGGGCACGAGGAAAGTGGCCGGAAAATTCTGAATGAAAAAAAATTATTTTCATCCGATTGGCTTCAAACTCGGTTTGTAAGGATAGAATACGAAATAGTTTGAAATGAGATGTTGGAAAATTTGACCCAACGGTCGGAAAATTCCCGGAAAATTTCTGCATGAAAAAAAATAGTTTTCATTCGATTGGCTTGAAACTCGGTTTGTACTTTAGTATACCCTTTTTTACTCTACGAGTAACGAACAGAAGAAAACTAGCTAAAGTGGAAAAAGAAACTGAAAATGTGGATGCTCAGTATTTAGACACTGTCAACTTGCAAAGGCAGAGAATAACCGAAAATGTAAAATAGAAGCATTATAAAAAAGAGAACAATCCTTGCAGAAGATTAACAATCGCTTAGTTTGGATAACTTAACATTAAAAACAAAAAAGTTTTTGTCACTAAAACCACTTTTTCGACCGATAGTTCCAATGGCTGCTATAAGATATAGTCATCCGATGCGGTCGGCTCCGACATATCAGCAGTGTGCAGTAAAAAGAAGACTCTGTGCAAAGTTTCAGCTCGATATTTTTAAAACTGAGAGACTAGTTTGCCTAGAAACAGACAGACAAACAGATAGACGGACACAGCTCAATCAACTCAGCTCGTCGCCCTGATCAAGACTATTTATAGTTTATAGTGTCGGAAATGAATATTCCTATGCGTTGCAAAGTTCTGGGCAAAATCAAAGTCGTGAGTGTTAAACACACTTTTGTTTGGGAAACTGGAAAAAAGAAGTTCGGCAATGATTTTTAATACATATAGCTATTTTATTTGGCAAAATTGAACCCCTAAAAAAAATTCGTTTTGAATGACACCCAAAGATGATTTCTCTTAAAACTGATGCAAAAAATAAAAAAATTATAGTGAAAGTTAGGAAAGCAACAGCTGAACTTCGGAATATAGGAAAAGCACTCCGAGGTACAATATTTATATTCCAATTTGTATAATTTTTGAGTTCCATCTTTTTAGGCTGTTTCGGAAAAAACCACTTTTCCTCATCAGCGATCTTTGCTAAGCCAAAATGACTAAATGCGGGTAGATCGGACAGCTTTTTGGTTTATACGATTAATAATCGCGTACAATTTTAAAAGGACATTCTTGTTGCTGCTTTATTAATTTGCATGCATAATGCATTTTTTTACAAATGCATTAACTTTTTTAATTTTTTCGATCTCTGAGAATGTTTGTTTTCTACGCTCTCAAAGTCCGAGAACATTTCGGGGTCATGTTCTCTTTTTTTAGCTCTATTTTCTTTATCAAGATTATTTTGATAGATTCGATCCCTTTCTGTTTTTTGAATTTTTTCCTGCATCCATCTGCAGTGCCTGAGTAAAAGAACCCTAATTAAATGGGTTAGTATAATTTTCCTATGCTCATGGCAAGGATCGGATTTGGCGAACCAATAAGGGAATTTTTGGTTTGTATCAGTGACACAAGCTTTCAATATATTGAATTGAATATTGGCCTGGTTTGGATACTTCTCGAAAATTGTTTTGAAAATTGCCAAATGTGTCAAAGTTATTTCAAACATGGCATCAGATGGATTTTTCAAATATAGTTCATGAGAACTAAAATTTTTGGCCACAATGAACTGCTCTGTTCGGCTTGTAAGTTCTTGAATGTTTTCCAAATTTTTTTCGCAGTCTGTGCAGTTTTTGGAATTTAACTTACTACAAATTACAGATCCAAGCATATATCGCAGTGCGTTACGTTCTGCGACTTCTGCATCTGGGCATTTAGATTCTTTTGTTTCCGGATGCCAAACCGGAGATTTATTTTCTGCCTCGTCAAAAGGACTATCACCATTAGTAGTCAAATCGTAGCCCATTTCAGGCTTAAATGCCCAATCTAAGGCATAGTCATCATCTGACTGACAATTGGCATTTTTAACAGTTCTGTTTTGAACAATTTTCATTGACCATAAATTTCTTAAGCAGAACAAAACTTCTGCTGCAGTTGGATTGGTATTTGCACCAAATCTACTGCGAATCAGGCTGAAGAAATTTTCAAGGGCATCTTGGTTAAACCGACTCATATAAATGTATTCGATACCATTCTCCTTTAGAAGGTTTTCGCATACAATGCCAATTCTTCTTACAGCCCTGACAAGATCGTTGAAACAGTTCGATTTGGAAGCCAGTGCTGTTTTCTTATTGGGAAGAAAGCGAACGGATTTTAAATATGCAATAAAATCCTCAATCCGCTTTTGGGTATCCCCATCGAGCCGATAACTTCCCTTGTTAAGCAAATCAAAACCATCGTTCATGGTTTTAAGAAACTTTGCTGTCTCAAGAGCGTTCTTGTTTTTTTTTAAAGCTCCATCTTTAGAACTTAGTTCAATGGCATCGCTGACTGTTTTTGAAAAAACTTGCACAGCTAATTTTACGCTCATTTTTTCAAAATTGTTCGGATTTATATGTTTCTCCGATAATTTGGGTGCCAAGCGTACTGTTTGGGACTTATCAATGTTGTAAAACTCTTTAACAACTTCCCAACTTACTATGCCATCACGAGTTTTTATATCGTGGCTTAAAAGATTATTTCTTACACTTTTAAACAAATGCACATAATCAATGATAAATTGTGGCCGTGGTTTCTCCAAAAGATCTTCATTTTCAATGATACCAAATGCGCATGTGTTAATAGAGCAGCGATCGCTGACTATGGCACGTACTTTCAGGCCAACTTGAGTACAACACTTCACAGCCCTTATAATTATTTGCGAGTAATGTTTCGCAATTACATTTTTGTTAACAAAAGTAACACCAAGAAGGTATTTCCAGTTTGACAAAAGTCCGCGCACCATGAATGCAAGCATTCCAGTGGCGGGGGAAGAGCACTCGTCATTAGAACTAAGACCATCTCCCAGGTCAATAAAACCAACAGCTTTATCAGCTTTTGGCAGGTAAGTAATACCTGTTTTAATGCTCATTTCGTCAAAAACGAGCTGACAATTTCTATGACTCTCTTCCATTTGAAAAACGAATTGTTTTAAAAAACTGATATGCTGACCTGAAAAGCCAGTTTGAAAAACTTTTATTGGCACCCAGTTTCTTAGGGAAGAAAGGCTGGGTAAATTAAAGTTCAAATTGTCTCGCATATGCTTATATGCTTTTGGACTGGTCATATAAATGTTTAGCACCAATTCTTTTTCCTCACTAGTACAATGAGTACCACGTTTTGTTGCCAAAACATTTTGAAAAATTTTGGAGTTATCCTTTGATTTTGAGCAATCAATTGGATTGTACTTGATTGTAATATTTTCTAAATCAGATCGGAATTTCTGATTTTGCTCTATCAGAAATTTGATCTTATCTTCTAATTTTTGATTTGTTTCTTCTAACTCTAAAAATATTCTGTTCTTCTCTTCTAGAGACTTAATGCGGACATTTAAAATCCGATTCTCTTTGACTAAATCTTTAATTTCTATATTGAAATTTTCTTTAAATACAGACGTATCAGTTCTGTATTGTGTAATAACGAAATTAAGAGAGTTTATTTCGTTCTCTAAACTTTTAATTTTTAGTCTAAAAGAGCTATTTTCGATTTTTAAAAGATCAATATTACATTTAAAAGAGCTATTCGCTATGTTTAACGTATTAATTTGATCTTTTAAAGATATGTTTTCCCTTTCCAAGCTGTCTTGTCCTTTTTTTGAAATGAGAGAATTCTCATTTAGGCTTTTTGAAATCAGACAATTCTGATTTAGGCTTTTAGAAATGAGAGAATTCTCATTTTGCCTTGTTGAAATGAGAGAATTCTCATTTAGGCTTTTTGAAATCAGACAATTCTGATTTAGGCTTTTAGAAATGAGAGAATTCTCATTTTGCCTTGTTGAAATGAGAGAATTCTCATTTTGTATTTTGAACATTTTTCAACCTCTAAAACTACTTCAACAACCCCACCCTCGGTACCTGAAAATAAAATGATAAAATAAGTTAAACATGTTTTAATAAATTTTAGGAATAATAAAGTAATGAAACCACTAGACTAAAGTAAAGTAATGCAACCACTAGACTTCGAAACGAGCAGTTAGATTTGGAGGATTTTTAAGCAATTAGGCTTTATTGTTAGCTTCAAATAAAAAAAGATTCTGGCTTAGCAAAACTTTTGTTCAGTGAAAACGACTTCCATTTTTGTCGCGTGATAAATCCAAAAATTTTTTAAAAAATATTTTAATCGTCAAAACGTTACTGAACGTTCCCTTTGCACCAAATATACTGCTATCAAAACTCTACCAAAAAATAGAAACCAAATCAAAAATTCCTTTTGTTTTCTATATTTTTCTGCATTTTAAAGGCGTACGATTGTAGCGTTCGCGACTGTGGAAATGCCCATATAGAGAAATTTGAAGCCATTTTGAAAAGAAATCCAGATTTTCAAATCATTTCCAAAATTAATAATATTTTAAATCTGAATGCTGAAGATTTGTGTGGACTTGAACCCGTCACAAATGAAAATATCATTAAATATAAATACAAGATGGTTTTTGAGAGAAACGTCAAAGCCTCTCAATTAATAATTTAGAGAAAATTATGATTGTTTACTGTAATTCCAATTATATTAAATAATTATTAAACCTATAAAATCTGTTAAGTATAATTTGCTCTTCTTTAATATCTGGCAATAATTAAAAAAATTTCAATATATATATACCACCGTTTGAAACGGTTTTATATTATTTTTTGATATGTTTAACACAGAAAATTGTAGCATACTTTGCATATGTTTTGCATATTTTGCATATTTTGGCATATATTTATCATATTTTGCATATATTATGCATATTTTGCATATTTTGGCATATATTGAGCATATGGGTCATTCTTTTATAAACCGAACAGTTAAAAATTTTTTTATTTTTTATTTTAATAAAAAAAATCCGAGCTTTGAAACTGACTGAGTGGCAAAGCTTTCTTTAAGGGCATCTTTTATTTGTTTATAACTTAAAAATTCGTAACTTTTAAACTATAAAAGTCTCCATCTTTTGAAAACACCAAAATTTAAGTTACGTTTAGGACAATAAATTGTTTGTGCTTAGAAACTATATCATGGTGGTTAACATTGAGAAAAAATTATAAATAATTTTTAGCAACAATTACTTAATATTATTAAATAATTTAAAAATCTATAAAATTATAATTTGAGTAGATACAGTAAAATACTTTTCAGCAATATCAACTTGAAAGCTGTCCGATAAACCAAACCTGAGATATCGTGTTTTTTAAAAAAACCCTTTTTTTCCATTTATTCGTTTTTGACGATTTTTGAAATTGTTTATAAAATTAACAAAAAAATTGTGTGCAAAACCGCAAATTACGTTATGAAGGGCATGTCGAGATCTAATTTCGGTTTTTTTATTAAAATAAAAAATAAAAAAATTTTTAACTGTTCGGTTTATAAAAGAATGACCCATATGCTCAATATATGCCAAAATATGCAAGAAAATTTAAAATATGAATAAATTTTAGCATACTTTGCATATGTTTTGCATATTTTGCATATATTTATCATATTTTGCATATATTATGCATATTTTGCATATTTTGGAATATATTTAGCATATGCATTATATGCAAATATGCAAGAAAATTTAAAATATGCCTATTGTTTTCTACTCTATTTTTAATGAAACGAACTTTGGTGTTATCAGAATTTACCTATCTTAATCCTTAAAAAAATATGCAAATATGCAAAATCCGAGGTCTAATAATATGTTAGCATAACTAACCATTGTAGCCATTTTAGTATGTAAGTAGATAGGAAGATACACCATTTGCTGTAAAACAAGCAAACATCCGTTAGTTTTCAATCCTTATATAAATCTATTAAACTTTTAGCAATTAAAAAATTCACTTACTCAAATTTTCCGTTGGCACACTGCTATTCTTCAGCTTCTTTCCTATCAAGCACTCTTCCTTAAAATGCCTAGCGCAAACGCAATCACGCCGCTTGGCAAAAGGAGTTTTAAGGATGCTTTGCCACAGTTTGAACTGCTCCAGGGCATTAGGAAAACGAAAAGCCCGTTCGTGGCCTGGGCATCCAGAAACAATGCACTTCTTTACTTCAGCTGTCCTGTAAAAAAAATGGGAACGTTATAGCTAATAGTAATGTAAGAACAAAGTGTTAAGTTTTCTTTTACATATTTCACCGTGCGAATCTCATAAAAAACCAATTGTTTTTACTTACGGCTGCGAAAGCTTCAGCAATCCCTCTACGGCCTCTGGTTCTCCTTGTTTAAACCTAAAAATAAAAAATTAAAAATATAGTATAAATAGATATAAGATAGATATAAACAGGCTGTGCCAAGAAGCCCATAGCCGCCACATCGAAAAATGATCGCCTACAAGCACCAAGTTTCCCCTATGGAGAGCACATGGAAGCATAAAGCCACCTAGACACGCCTTTGAGGGACGAGAGAGGAAGACGGGCATGCAGCGACGAAGAAATTGATTGAATGCGATTGATCCATATATCTCAAGAATCTTTAATGCTGTACTACGATGTGAATACTTTCCAACTCAGTGGAAGAAATTTACAATCAAATTGATTCCGATACCAGGAAAGTTCTCCGTGCGTTCGACTTTCCAAAGCTGATGTGCTAAGAAGCTCCGCTCGGCATATGCAAGCATAGAGCCACCAGCAAAAGAAGACACGCCATTGAGGGGATCGGAGTTGAAGATGGGGCCGCAGCGACGAAGAAAAGTCAACTGGTGTTTCCAATAGATATGATTCCCACTCTCGCCCATTCCCAATTATCGCAAGAAGCTTAATTTAAGCAGCTCGTCAAAATGTTCGACGTTAGTGGAGGTGTTCTTGACAGTTTTTTTTTTTCGACGTTTTGTTCGCAGAGAACTGAAATATTTTTATCTTGCGAGTGTCCGTGCGAACATGTTCATCAATGGATGCGAACAATTACACGAACATCCTTTGTCAAAAATATCTGTAGAGTAAACACGTGCCCAAATGGGCAATAAATTGTTGCTGGAGTTCATTGAATGCCCCCAAAATGATCAAATAATGATTTAAGTTAATTTTTATCGCCATCTAGGCCATGATTGTGTTATTTGCTTTACTTACATTTTTTTATTAAGTTTGTCGTCGATTGTTCAACTTGTGATTAAGTGTTGGTAAGCGTCTTTTTGTGGTCCAAAGTTTGAAATTTCGTTTTTTTACATTTGGAATTTCGGAATTGACACATTACTATAAACCGTGATTTCTGAATATTCCACACAGTTAAAAAAGTGATATGCAGTAATTAAATATTGTCGTACTAATTAAAGTATAATTGTTTAATTTGTTTAACCAATTAATTTACTAACTTTGATATCAATTCAGTTCTATAATTTAAAAAAGAACGTACATGAAATTTCCTTAAATTGCCCATTAATCTATATGAGGGACTTATACTGCAACTACAAATTTATTTATTTCTTTTTATTCTTTTATATATTTTCCAGGTGATTGAAAATTCAATTTCTTGCATTTTGGAGCAAAAAAGCCATTTTTTTTTTAAATTTTTGGTCATTGTACTGAAATTACTGAATTGATTTGAAAAGAATGTTGTACGAAACTTTTAGCAATTAAATTACCTTTCGATTCATATCATGATTGACTCCATCTTATGAAGTGAGATATGAGAAAAAATGAAATCAATTGATATCTAAAAAGCGCTGCCATGAAACAATTTTAGAAATCCACTTTGAGATAAAGTATAATATGAAATAGTTTCAATTGAAATAGGTAATTAATTGTTATATTTTCGGAAACTACACCTAAAAATTTAACTACTGGTGAATAAAAATAATTGACGGAATTTCCTTTGCACTTTTTTATTATATGAAAGCAGTTGTAATTGTAACTAAACGTTGAATTACCCAAAAATTGTAATGATTACAAACAATGAAAAAAAAAATATGGAATCCTTGGAGTAAACAGGGAATGAGATGCCATAACGATTATAAGCAATCACACGGCATGTAGGTCAGTTGTAGGCAGTTGAGGGCATTAGAATGTGATAGCTTACGGTGAAGTCCTGCATAGCTTACGGTGAATTCCTGCCCTTTTTGGTTTGTTCGATTTTGGTCCAACGGTAGTCGTCTGTGGGGCGAGAAGAGAGAAGACCAGAGTTGAAGTAAATCAAGTTTTAAAAAGAGCCAAAAAGGTGATTTACTTACAAACAAAAGAGGATTCTCCTTTTTTTTATGTAAGAAAGGTTTGAATTTGGAATTTTATTAGTAAGCAAGTCACCAAGTATAAAAAAGAGCCAACAAAATGATTAAATCAACCTTTACCATATTGATGCAAAATTTAGTAACTTACACCTTCTCTGGGCCTAAATTAGATAAACTTATATAGGGCCACGACCCGAAGGACCATTAATCCAATGCATTTCCACACTGGACAAGGTTTTGCTGAGTATAAAATCGCGCGGAGCCACAGGTGAACCATCTTGGGGACCCGTGGTCACATTCTCATTTACAGCCGGTCCATAGTCAATGGTCTGGGCACGCACCGTAAAGGTATAGGTGACCTCCTCGTCCACATTTTGAACACGGTGTGTGGCATTGGATACCTTTTGTTTGACCTGTTTGCTGAACTCTGAAGAAGAACAACAATAGGGTGCTTTATTTATGTACAGAAAGTAAATACCAAATGTTCACCTAAATGAAGCATAAGATTAAATAAATGTTTTTTTGATTTGTTGAACATATTTTGTTGTAATACAAAAGGACTAATTTTTTGTAATTTTCTTTTTACAAAATTGGATTTTATGCGTCTTGATTCTTTTATTAAAAATATACATCAATCTTGTCAAAGTTCTGCCATTTCACCTATTCATAAGTGGATGCAATTTAATTTAAAATACAAGCGTACAAAAATCTCGGTGATTTCTGAGGCACCTGTAAAAATGCATTAAATTGAGACTAGGGGAAATGTCAGTATGACAGTTGTGTCTTGGCAGTTTAACAGTGCTTAACAGCAACACAAAATGTGTCTGGCAACATGAAATGTGTCCTACTAGTTGTTGTGCTTGTTGCGAAACCATTACTTGACTGTTATAAAATGTTGCTAAGGCGAAGCCAATGAATGAACCAAATTATTTCCACGGCATAAATTAGGCAATGACAAAAATTTTTTAAAAATATAGCAATTTTATTAATTAAAATTTTTGATATATACAAATATAAAAAACAAAATAAAATATTTTTCAAATGAATCAAAATTAATATGTAGGTGTTGTATGATTAATTAATAAAAAGCTTTAAATATATAGTTACATCATTGCGGATAATATTAAAATTATTTGTTTAATTTATGAGACTGTTTTTGTATTTTCTGGGAATTATGGCAGATTTTTACCCAGTCAAATTACATACTTTAGTTTGTGCCACACACCCCCGCATGACATGGCTATGCAGCACTTGATCGTATGTTCTTAATTTGATTGATATTTCCCTCAAAGATTTCTTTAAATTTAACGAATATATCCCTGCCCTATCAATGAAATTATATACCACTTAAATCTACAAACCCCAAATGAGCGTACAAAAAGGGCGGGCCAAGAAATTTTGGGGTAAACAAAAATCATATGGAAGCCCATTTATATATTCCTTTCATTTACTCCCATTCAATTTGCCATGCCTTCAACAACGCCCAACAACAACGCCATTGAAGTGAACAGCACAGCATCATAACTCCGTTAGCAACATTTCGAACGACATTAGCAACATGCAAATGTTGCTAATGTCAGAATGCCCTTAACATCACTCAATATTGAGCGCCGTTGCAACATGGCTCTCTATGTTATGTTTCTGAGACATGGTTTTCTGCTGATGTATGTGATTCTCTTGTGAAGTGTGATCGGTATGAATTGTATCGTTCAGATCGACAGCCTAACAGTCCAATTGAATATTTATTCTCAGAAATAGTTATCCCTGGAAGTTCCTTGAATGTTTTAATTGGGTGTCTTTACAGACCGCATCGCACTATTGACTTTACCGACCTGCTTGAGGTAATCAATTCCGTAACTGGTGACTTAAATAGTGACATGGTAAGTAAAAGAAATTGTTTAGCTAGCATGGAATCTCTTGGGTTGACACTAGTAAACGAATCCCTTCCAACGCACTTCTCTGCCACGTCAGATACTCTTCCTGACATATTCTTTATTGACGATTCCAGAAAGGCTGAATCCCTATGACCAACTCTCCCTGCCTGCATTTTCAAAACATGACCTTATTTTTCTTACATATTGAATAATAATAATCAGGCATGTTCTCAATTCCACTTCCACGGCAACCTTTCGAAAGTGGAATTGATTCATGTTCTCGCAACACCAAAACGAACAAGTTTTTCGTTTTGAAAAGTAATGCTTGTTAGTCGGTGGAATGAAAAGTAATTGCCAAATTACGCACGCTTACAGTTGCGAGATGTACATAAAGTAAATTTTTCTTAATTCTGCGATCAATTTAGAAATTGTTAGTGAAATTTAATTGGCATTCTAGTCTTTAATTGATTTATAAAGACTTTTTTTGTTTAATGTGTCCAGATTTTGGCTGTGCAAACAAAAACGAATAGTGAAACATAAAAATCAGCCTCTCTCATTTCCGACTGTTCCATTTTCGATCGTTTCGCTTGGAATTCTGGTTTCTCTCTTCTCTCTCTAGTGCCATTTTCGCTTGTTCCAGTGGAATACAAAAAGTAAAAGGAGAGCCATTTCATTCGAAATTCAGAACACAAAAACAAAACCGAAGCGGAATTGCGTTCGATTTACTTTTCAAAAAGAAGTGGAATCGAGAACATGCCTAAATATCTTACATTGAACATTCGTTGACATATCGTGACTTTAAGAACATAAACTACGTAGACCTAGGTAACAAACTTAGGCCGGGTTTACATTGGGGCACACTGTGACCGTGTTGTCTGTGACGCACTGTGACCAAAGTACTCAGATGTCCAAAGTGTTTACATTGGCGTCACAGAAATTGCATGTCACAGCGCTGTGCCTGCGCTGTGACTATCCAAATGAGTACTTTTGATGTGAACGCTTCTGGTCGTCGTCACAGTGCGCCACTGTGCTTACAAAAGTGAACATTGAACTGTTCGTGAGCTTCGAGCCAGATCCGCATACATGAAGCAAACTAAACCGCACAAAATTATAAATCACGATCGACGTGTGGCCATGCAGTGGAATGCCGGATTGATCCCTAAGCTTATTGATTGCCAATAAAGATCGTGATGCCAAGGAGTCTAGCTGGAACAGCATTGCCGATCAGCTTGCCGTCACCAAGAAAGATGGTGTCGACAAAAGGAACAGTTTGCGAAACACATATCGTGTGAGTGTACAATTCAATGCAAAAGCTACCCGAATATAATTGTATTTTTATTTACAAGGTGCTCTCCATCTTAAGCACCAATGCAATAGGAGAAGTTCCACTTATCCTCAAAGCCTTTAGCAATATTAAGCCAGTCAGCACCTGTACCTGGAATCTTGCTTTTGTCGAATGAGTCAAAGTGGATAAAATACTGAAGCAGGTGTTAATGAAGTCCATGTTGGATGCCATGTGCGCAATATCCACCCGAAAACTTGTCCTATGCTCTGAGTTCGGTGACTTTATAGCGTCCAATTTGCGTAAATTCGAAGATAAGTCAATTTAAGTCAATTGGATAAATTTTACCAAATTGAAGGAGTGGAGAATCTCTTTAAGATTATGAGGTTCTGGAGGATCTTAAAGATACTACAAGCTTCGACATTAAGTGCTACAACTCCTACCTCAATGTACACTAGACTGAACGTCACTTATATGAAAAAACAAATCATGGGTATACAGTTGAGCAGAACACCAAACAAAAACATATACGGCCCTGTTCCGAATTCCGAGTCCGTTTTCGTTGCTTGTCACAGGAAAAATAGTTCAAATGAGCTAGTTTTGAGCTAACTAATTAGAATCAGCTGTTCAATTAATTGTTGTCACAAACGTGCCACCTCCGGCACTGGAACACTGTGACGCCATATGAGTACTGGTGTTCACATTGAAAAGTAGTCATTCCTGTGACACGATTTCTGTGACAAGCCATTTGCCATTCACATTGCGCTGTGACACTGTGAAACGTGCCGCGCTGTGCCCCATTGTGAACCCGGCCTAATACATGGTAGATGTAGTACCTATTCTAGATCCGCATCACACCAAAGGTACCCAGAGCGCTATGGGAAAAAAGTCAGTATTTTTGGCATTATCTTTAAAATAAAGCTAGGGATTTACAAAGGACAAAAATTCGTTAGACTAAACTAAAATTTCGAAAATAAAATTTAGGCGATTGGTCCACGTCTTTCTTCCGCCCCCATACCAACAATAATCCATTTATTTAAATTATAAACTATGCTAATTATACTTTAAAAAACATATACTTTTATTATATTTTATGTTTATATACAAGAATTGTTAGTTTGATTTTATTTATTTGCTCAGTATTCTTCAATTTCCTTATCTAAAGAAATGTCATTTAGACAAGTGAATTCGTAATACTATTCTTCTTCACCCAGCTTTAAATTGGGCCCTGTGGTGCTCTAGGCGGACAACCGTTATAAACCATTTGAAGAAGCTTGGATTCAAAAAGAAGCTCGATGTATGGGTGCCACACGACTTGACGCAAAAAAACATTTTTGCCCGTATGGATGCATGCGAATCGCTTCTGAATCGCAACAAAATCGATCCGTTTTTGAAGCGGATGGTGACGGGCGATGAAAAGTGGGTCACTTACGACATCGTGAAGCGCAAACGGTCGTGGTCGAAAAGCGGTGAAGCTGCCCAGACGGTGGCCAAGCCTGGATTGACGGCCAGGAAGGTTCTTCTGTGTGTTTGGTGGGATTGGCAGGGAATCATCCACTATGAGCTGCTCCCCTATGGCCAAACGCTCAATTCGGACCTGTACTGCCAACAACTGGACCGCTTGAATGCAGCACTCATGCAGAAGAGGCCATCTTTGATCAACAGAGGCCGAATTGTCTTCCATCAGGACAACGCCAGGCCACACACATCTTTGGTGACGCGCCAGAAGCTCCGGGAGCTCGGATGGGAGGTTCTTTTGCATCCACCGTATAGTCCGGATCTCGCACCAAGTGATTACCACCTATTTCTGTCCATGGCGAACGAGCTTGGTAGTCGGAAGTTGGCCACAAGAGAGTCCTGTCAAAATTGGCTCTCCGAGTTTTTTGCCAATAGGGAAGCAAGCTTCTATAAGAGGGGCATAATGAAGTTGGTATCTCGTTGGGAACTCGTCATCGAACAAAACGGCACATATTTGACTTAAATCGCATTGTTATAACCAATTTTATGAACAATTGAAAATTCAATAAAAATACCGCAAGACTTTTTATATATCTTAATAATATTTTTTATTTTTTTTTTGTTTCCGCCCAAAAGTTACCCTGGTTAGGAGAAATAGTTAATTTTATATATGTTTTTTAATTTTTTCGAAAAATATAACTGTTTGAACGTGAAAACGATATCACGTTAGTGCTAAAACGTATTCTGGTTGGATAAAGACTGGCAGCCATGCAAAGATCGAAGTGACTCTGTGAGTCAAGGGGTTGTCCCGATTTTTTGAAGTCAACCTATGGTAGGGGGTAATGTTCTGGCTAAATAATTAAAACTTAATATCTCTGCGAAATCTTTTGTGTTTTTTTGAGCCGTGACAGGCATCTGTTAATTTGTTTTTTAATAAAGTAATGTACTCATCATTGAATTACCGTAAGTATTATTATTGACGGGAAAGAGTGAGATAAATTCTGAAATTTTAAATATTAAACTAAAACGTATATTAAAAACGTAATGTTATTACGTAAATACGTTACGTATCAATAGCGGAAATTTTTGGTATTTTTCAATAACTTATAGAAGTAAGACCAAACTGGCATCCTTCTAGTCCTTTTAATATAATTTAAGAAGTCTAAAATTAGGTTCAACAAAATTGAATAAACTTTTATCAAGTATAAGTACAAGTTTTCTTGGTGCCACAACACTGGCTTAGCTTAACCGCGTACACTTTACAACACTGTTTGCCCAATTTTCACAAACAAAAGCAAATAAATTTTGGATTGAAATAAAAACGCAATTTATTAATTCTCAAACATAATGGGAGCTGTTATGGGTCTTTGCTCCGCCGCCCAGGTGAGTTGCTCTTCATAACCTAATAAATTGGCCAAGCTAATAACCTTACACACCAACCAGCTGTTTTGGTAACAAATCAATAAAATTTAACTTGGCCATATGTGTCCCTTAACCAACTTTAACATCAATTATCTCTTTTGTGTTATTCCAGTGCGCCCTCTGCTGTGGTGGCACTGCGGCCAGCATGTGCTGTTCCGCCTGTCCCAGTTGCAAGAATTCATCCTCTTCCCGTTTTATGTATGCCTTCATGCTCTTGGTGGGCACTGTGTTGGGTGCCATTGCTTTATCCCCTGGCCTGCAGGATACTCTCAAGAAGTTACCCTTTTGCATCAACTCCACTTCCACCTACAGTTCCAAGGCCATAGATACCTTCTCGGGTGGCTCCTTGCAAGTGGACTGTGAATATGCTTTGGGTTATATGGCTGTCTATCGTTTATGCTTTGGCCTCGCCTGCTTTTTTGCTCTAATGTCATTGATTATGCTGGGCGTAAAGAGTTCCCGTGATCCGCGTTCCCACATACAAAATGAGTTTTGGCCTTTGAAATTCTTGATTTGTTTTGGTGCCGCAATTGGTGCCATTTTCATACCAGATGGCTCATTTGGCCCAGCCATGATGTGGGTGGGCTTGATAGGAGGATTGGCTTTTATATTGGTACAACTGATCATTATAGTGGATTTTGCTCACAGCTTGGCAGAGAATTGGATAGGTGAGTCATTTCATCTTGATGAATCAGTTTTAATTATTCACATGTTGTATAACTTTCAGAGGGCGCTGAGAATAATCGTGGCTATTATTATGCCTTGGCTGGAGTTACCTTATTGGGCTATATCTTATCGCTAACTGGAATTACCTTGCTGTATATTTACTTTACCACTGTAAATGGGTTTATTTTTTTGACATTTTTTCGGCTTTGATGTTGACTTTAACTTTTACTTTAGTCCACCGGCTGCGGCATCAACAAATTCTTCATTTCCATCAACTTGATTTTCTGCCTGGTTATCAGCATTATCTCTGTTTTGCCTGCTGTCCAGGAGCGTCTACCGCATTCGGGTTTGTTGCAGAGCTCTTTGGTTACCTTGTATACTGTTTACTTGACCTGGTCAGCTGTGGCTAATAATCCGGGTGAGTATTTTTTGTTTTTGATATTTCCTAAAGATGAAGTTATTTCATTACATGTTAAGTCCAAGATTGTAAATGTAAGAGAATTACGTACATTTTGATGCCTAATGGTATATCTTCCAAATTGGAAATGTAACCTGAAATAACAAAACATCAGCGATGGGTGGGGTTCCTAGGTTAAAAAAAATTTCTAATTTCTAGAGTGTAGTGGAGCATGTCTTACCAAATATAAAAGATCAATTTTAGGGTAGTAAATATTCGTAGACTAAAGATCTGGCCTGTTTAGCCAATCGGGGACTTAGCTGGTTTGCGGCTGGTAGGGGTTTTGGGGTATGGGGGCTATGGCTAAAGATAAGGGAACACGTTCAGGAACGTGACTATAAAGTTTCGATGGGATACTGGATATAGCGAACCGGGGTGAACAGAGATTAAGTACCACTCCGAGAACACTTCCCCTAAGATATATATTAAATAGATAATTATCAAACCATCCCCAACCAGGATTTGAAAAGCTTTTTTTACAAAAATCACTTTGAGGTCTTTTTCGTTGCCTTGCTGATTAAAAAGAAATTTAGATTTAAAGAGACTCGAAAATGAATCGTGCATATGCTTAAAATGTGATTCATTGAAATAAGACTAACAAAACGTAAAGCAATCGAAAATTGATCGCGCGGGTGATTGAATAATGATTCTTTTTGGTCTCGAGTCGAAACTGATAGGTAATACGACTCGAAAATGATTCGGAAGGGCGAGTCATAAATGACTCCTTTAGAAGAGTCATAAAAGACTGTTTAGGAAGAGTCGCGGCTGGGGTACCATTTTCTCCCGACGAAAGAGTCATTTCGGATCGGAAAACGAGCGCACTTGTGACTATTTTAATCAGTAAGAAGAGTCGAAAAAGACTCGAATATGATCAAAAATTTCTTGAAATGCTGGCTGGGATCCACCTGGCTCTAAATCTCGTTATGCTTGCACATAACTTCAAAAAGCGGGAACACAACACACCACATAGAAGGCTAGTAGATCGTACAGCTGTATCATTGGTATCTCTACCAAATCGTCAGCGATTTCGCCTACTTGTACTGGCCCCAACGACTCTTACTGCATGCCGGAGCTGCCATAATCGTTTGGGAATTCCTAAACGACTTGATTCTAAAAAGAACAGAGCTGGCTGCCAGTACCTTTTTAAAATAAAAAACCATAAAATAAAAAATAAATTATAAAAAAAATATTTTTTAATTTAAAATAAAAATAAAAATAAAAAAAATATTTTTATTAAAAATATTTTAATATAAATACCCACTTCCAATCCATCCCACCCACTCTCCACCCAATTCCCACCATCCTCCACCCAGTTTCCACCTACATCCCACCACATTCCACCACTTCCATCCACTTGCCACCCCCTTTCCACAACCAAAACAACTTACACATCCCACTCACATCTATCCCATCCACTTCCCAACCATCCCAGTGACATCGGCGCCAAATGAATTATCATTTTGACCTTACAAACCCAGTTTCAAGGTCGTCGTGCGAAAAATGGTATTTTAATGCAAGATTTCCGAGAATTTTTCCGACCGTTGGCTCAAATTTTCCAACATCGGAAAATAACATTGAATATCCCTATTCAAATCAAAAATATCATTACCAACCCTTCATTGTTATTGTTCCTTACTATATATACATAGTTTGGTCACACTTTGAATATTGCTCTCTCTCTCTATCTTCGAGTGCTGTGCATGTGGCGTGTCAGTGTTGCGACTAAAAGAGCTTTGAAATTAAAACATATAAATTTATAAAAACATAAAGTTAAACAACGTGTGTATTATTTCCTATTTAGTGTTTCAGTTTTCCCAACAGGTTATAGGCCCAGTTCATGCGTGAGTAGATAGAAATAATTGTGAAATACGTTTGGTTATTGAATTTAATTTGCACGTGTGTGTCCCTAACCTCAAATTGCTGTGTGTGTGTGTGTAGAAAAAAAGAATGGAAAAAGGCAAAACGAATATAAAGCCTTTTGACGGCGAAAAATATTCCGTTTGGGGTAGAATTAGGGCCCTCTTTGCAGAATTAGACGTGTTGAAAGTAATTGATGAACAAATGCCCGATAACGTTGACGATTCTTGGAAAAAGGCAGAGCGTTGTGCAAAAAGTACTCTAATAGAATATTTGAGTGACTCGTTCTTAAATTTCGCAGTAAGCAACATCTCAGCGCGTCAAATTCTTAAGAATTTGGACGCCATATATGAGCGCAAAAGTTTGGCTTCGCAATTAGCGGTGCGCAAACGGCTTCTCTCGCTCAAACTTATGAGTGAGATGACACTATTGAGCCATTTTACCGTTTTTGATGAGTTAGTGAGTGAATTGTTAGCTGCGGGTGCAAAATTGACGAAATGGATAAAGTATCGCATTTGCTGCTTACCTTGCCTTCATCCTACAATGGTGTGATAACAGCTAATAGAAACATTGTCTGAAGAGAACTTGACATTAGCTTTTTGTCAAAGAATAGGTTGTGACCATGAATAAAAATTAATGGTGACAGTAATGATACGAGTAGAAAAGTTATGCAAACATTTGTTCAAAAACAATGTCAGCAATACAAAGGCCACTTGTTTAAAAATAGGGTGACCAAACCAAAGAAAGTTTTTAAGGGCAAACCTAAAAATTAACATTAAATGTCATCACTGTAGTAAAAGAGGGTCACATTTAAGAGATGCTATCATTTTAAAAGAATTATCAATGAAAAAAATAAAGAAAATAAGCAAGCTCAAATCGCAACATCACAACACGGTTTCAGCGTTCATGTTGAGAAAATTTAAAACAAGTGAGATGTCGGATAAACTTGGTTTATTCTTGACTCTGGCGCGACTGACCATCTCAATCAACGACGACTTGTTATATGCTGACAGTGTGGAATTGGAGCATCCACTTAAGATCGCTGTGGCCAAACAAAGGAGAATTTATATACGCAACTAAGCGGGGTATTGTGCGGCTGCACAATGGACCTGAAATAACGCGAGGAGAAATGTTCTCTACTGCAAGAGGCGGCAGGCAACTTAATATCTATACGAAGCGTCTGCAAGAAGGCAGGAATGTCAATCGAGTTTGACAAAGAATGGCGTATTAATATCAAAAATGGGTTGACAGTTGTCAAAAATTCAGGTATGTTGAATAATATACCAATTCTCAAATTCAAGCATATAGTGTAAATGGGAAAAGTAAAAATAACTACCGATTATGGCATGAGAGGTTTGGTCATATCAGCAATGGTAAATTGTTAGAAATTAAAAGAAACAATCTATTTAGCGACAACAGTGTTCTTAATAATTTAGAATTGTCCGATGAAATATGTGAACCTTGTTTAAATGGAAAACAAGCTAGGCTGCCATTCAAACAATTTAAAGATAAAAGCCATATTAAAAGACCCTATTTGTGGTACATTCAGATGTTTTGCGGTCCAATTACACCAGGTACTATAAATGACAAAAACTACTATGTAATCTTCGTAGATCAATTTACACATTACTGTGTAACGTACTTAATGAAATACAAATCAGAGGTATTCAACATGTTCAAAGATTTTGCAGAAGAGTGGCTTTGTTTAATCTCAAGATTGTTAATTTGTATATTGACAATGGTAGAAGTACTTGTCAATAGGGTGTGAGTTTGTAAGAAGGATTACTTATCATTTGACAGTGCCACACACTCAATTAAATGGTGACTCACCAGAGAATGAAGTAGAACTCATTACTGAAAAAGCTCGTGCAATAGTCAAATGGTGCAAG
>JAEIFU010003814.1:0-23644 GCA_018904235.1 Lordiphosa stackelbergi | reverse complement strand
AAAGATATGAAAAGGGAGATAGAGAGAGAGAGAGAACATTGCGCTGGCCAGTCGACGCTGAGACTTGTTCGATCGAACACACAATTCGTTTGCGATGTGACTGTGATTTTATTCGATGTAGAGCTTTATTTGATGAATAAATATGAACATAAAACAACTCTGGCTAAATCGCTCGATGCGATTCATTCATCAATAACCTTGTTCACCAGCATACATCAAACATCATCCATCAAAAAAAAGTGAATTGGCTCTTGTTGAACGCTTTCATGAAGGTTTAAGGCAAAAATGTTATGCGTGAAAGCTATCGTTTTGATTTTAATCAATTAACATTCGTTCACTTCAACAATTGAACTAGATCCATCGATTTGTGCTGGTGAACACGTACAATGAGTTTTAATGATTGATTAAATGTGAGTAAGAATTTTTGTGTATGAGGCAATCAAGGTTTTTTCCCTCTGTTTAGGTTAAAATTGTATGCAATTAACTTAAACTTAAGGCAGATGCAATAAAAAACCACAACTAGTTACTGGTCTCCAGACCTTTCTGATCTGATTCGAACCAGTCCCAATTTCGATGGCGATTTGTATTCCTAATTTGAAATTTACAATGCGTAGCTTGGTTTTCGAAAGAATTCAAGATTGATATGAACTAGGAGCTCCAATGTTTCAGCATTTTATATCCACTTATTATTTAAGTCAGCAATTGAGCTAGTTCTAGTTCATTACCTTCGTGAACTTTAAATGCCAAATGAACTAGTTCCAGCTTTAACTTTCGCTAGAAATTAATCAAGTAGTTCCTTATTTAAAATTTTCTTAAAGCTCTTTCAACTTTATTCGCCTTTCCTACCAAAATTCTCCCCCCATTTCTCGAGTGGAATATCAAGTTTAAGCCTGAGTAATCGCATGTGACAACTCCTCCTCCTCCTCTGAGTGTCTAAATTAAACAGTGCCATGGCTAAGTAGCGATTACAATAAACTGTTCGCACTCCACAACACACAACAACATTCACACACACACAAAACACACTCACACCCAAAATAGACAAGAGACACTCAAGTATTTTGTATCTTCAGCCAAACATAAAACTACCTACATATTTTCAATCCCTCTGCACACCATCTTAGGCGGCGGCTATTCAATTAAAACGTCAGCTCGTAGCTCGCATGTGGCTGGTGGGGGGGGGGGAGGTCGTGCGGAGTGGTAGCAGCTGTGTGTAGCTACAAGGATGTGGATTGGAAATTAATGTAGAGTGGCTACGGCAAGGAGCCAAATAACATCACAATTGTCTGCGACATTAACGAGCTACAGCCACAGGGGCAAGGGGGAAGGGGGGCGGTTACCGATCGACCTACAATTTTCGAAACGGTGTTAGACCCTGTCGTGTCATTTGCCTGGTTTTTAAGCAGTCTGCCCTTGCTCCTGCTCCTGCTGCTCCTCTTCGTGTGAGTGAGTAAATTTGTATGCCAATTACTTAAGCAGCCAAACAGCATAGAACTAAGCCAGACAAGTGACCAGGCGACCCAAGGTCCTGCTCTTGTTCCTGCTACTCCACCTCCTGCTGCTGCTGCTGCTGCTGGTGGTAAAGGGTCAGAGTCATTAACATGCTGTTGTCGTTGGCAGCATTTAAGGGACGACATCTGCACCTTTTTTTTCTCTGTATGTTCTGATGCCGCAGGCCAGTTACCCAGAGAGACGGAGACGGCTTTGACACTAAAAGCCAGCCGCATTTGGCCACGCCCACCACACAACTACGTGTTTGTGTTAGAAGGGCGAGAACATGAACAGAGACAACAGAAAGTCGCCAAAACCAAATTTAATACAGCATAAAACAGCATTTTCCCCAAAAATCGGTGTATGTCTATGGAAATTTGTGTGCAGGAATTTTCCATTTTCTTTTTCCAAAAAAAAAAAGTTTCATTTTGTGGTTGGGGGATTTGTGTCTGCTTAGACACACACACACACGCTCACGCCCTTTAACCCATTAGAGTGAGTTCGTTTCGCTTAACCTTTTTTACATGCTCGCCTGAAATACCCTGTATCTATATAGCTCGCACAACTCTCGCAAGAATATGTCACCAAAAAAGTTGCTCTTTGTTTGAACTTTGGTTACTTTGGTGTTAAAGTTTTTAGTACAAAGTTTTCAAGTGTTTTCCTTCGCCCCCAAAACGAGTGTGTGTAAAGCTTTGCGGATTTTGGTCAAGCAAACTAATTTGTAAAAGGGAGGGGAAGGACAAAGTAGCAGAAAGTTTAATTTGCACAAATTTGTAGCTTTAAATCAATTATCACTAAGGAAACGAAATTCTAATTTATGCCGTTGGAATTATTTGTCACTTAAATTTGACTTAAAAATTGAGATGGAAACTAATTTAAGCAGTGAATGGGGGACTTGTTGGAACTATGAGTGAACTTGTTTGGACACTTTGCACAAGAGTAAGTGATAGGGAAATTACGTGAACTCGAACCATATTTAGCCATTAGTTGTAGACTATAACGGAAGGCTGTGAGAGTAAGGTAAAGTTTCTAATGAGACGCTCCAGCGATTTCCTACAACTGTTCTCTGTCGACAGAACTCGAACCAACTTGTTTACACATGTATTCGTTGAGTAAAAACGAGTTGGTATAGCTCTTAAACTCTCTGAGTTTGACGCTTTTATACAGACACAAATACGCAGAATTGTATCTTCATTATACGGCTCAGCATTTGCACTGAAACTAGCTTTAGTGCAACTTTCAACCAAGACTGCAAACCTTCTAATAAGTTTTGAATTTAGTTTCCCGAAGGTTCATTAAATCGTTCAGGTTTTGGAACAAAACGAACCCTGGGTTAGATAAATGTTTTCTTCCTAATTCACAATGTTGATGAAATCAGAATATTTGGCTTATGTCGTGTAGTGTCGTCTGTAAAGCTCTGCGAAGTCGCTCACTATATGACCGAAAGAAAAATAAGCAGTGAAATGCCCAATCCTCATACACATTGCACATGTATCATCTTATTATTTCTTAGAATAGCAGCAGTTAATACTTTCAAAATTGGGTGAGATTAATCAGTTCGTAATGATAAATTCGAACTGAACTTTAGTGGATCTTTAGTCCAAGTTATATCTCATTATAGGATTCCCGGTTCTTTAGCTATTTAATATTATTTTCCCACTAGCGCATCATTGCAAGATCCCGCAGCATGCGCTTACATCAAACCTCCAGCTTTTAAAGCCATACAAAATAGTAGTAGTTGACAGCTGTTTCTGAAGCTGCGAGTTTAGTGTAAAGTTTACACTGTAAACCAGGGGCAAGCAAAACACACATGCTCATTTTGGCGTTGCGTGTGTGTTAGCCACGCGAGAGCGCGCTCATTCAGCACTGCATTGTTTTTGCAAAAGAGAGCAGTATAAGCTCGTAAACTGTCAGTGTGTCGAGGTCGCTGCCGCAGAGCGGTGTTGTTGAGTCCGGGAAGATAAGTGACGAAGAAATACGATTTTTAAGAGCACTGTCTTTATTTAATCACTTAAACTTAGTTACAATATAGAAATCACGAAATGATAGTTAAAGCCGCTAACGAGGCGCGGATAGAAGTGCGGTAGTTAATAAAATAAGGACAAAGCTAAAAGGCTTTAAAAAAGAACGTATTCTCCTCTCAGATGACTTTTCTCAACTGAGTCAGCCACTTAAAATATCAACATCAAGGCTGGCAGCGCTGAAGATCATCGACTGCTGTCGCATGTCGGTTGGATTTGAATTTGAAAATTGTCCGTTGAAGTTAGCCCTGCATTTCGGTGGCAACAGGTGTTGTATACACAGTAGATACGAACGTGTCGGACTCTGGTGTAAACTCGGTCATAGTACTTGGTATCGATAAAAACATAGGAAATATATGGTAACACTAATGAAAGCTGTTTAGTCAAACCTAGGTGTTTCCCATGATACCATAATTACAAGGTAGCGCAACCGAAAGTGCCTTTCGATAAAAGTACATCAGAAAATCGAAGGTCACCATGTCGGTTCAATACACCCGATTACAACTCTGAGTCATCGAACCAAGGACGACTGAGAATATTGAAGCTGCGGAGTGCCTCACCTGTTATATTTAAATCATGGGTGTTTTCTATGTATAAAATTCTCACAGCTTTGACCTTGGAAAACGGTATAAAACAATGTTAGAATCGCTTTATGATTTCATGTTAGACTTTTTTAAATTTATGGGAAAACCGTTGGTAAATTTTTATCTTCTTCCATACCAAAATCTAAATCCGAGAACGCTACTGTATTTACCAGGATTTTAACAAACTTCAAAATTGTCATGATTAATATAAACGATTTGGTTCAAATTGCGTTAAAAGTACTATTGAACCAATTGAAAATAATTCTTTTAGTTTCGAGTTATTCTACTAAAATATTTTCTATTTTTTAAATGTTCTTTAAAGAAATTCGAAAAATATACACGCCTGTTCCCGTTTCCGAGTCCGATTAATCGGAATTGGTAAGAGTTGTGATTTCTAAAAAACGATTAAAGAATTCGGTTGAATCTTTTTGTCTTCCAGAGCGTCGATTGAAGGTAATTGGAATTTTGAAGTTAAAAGTCCAATAACACAGTCGGTTTTTGGAAGCGGGAACATTAACCAATTTTGATTCCGCATGATTTGATCGAAATCAAAAACGTGTGGGAGACAAATGACCCTTGGGGCAGAACTTAAAACACACGCTTGTATTCTCTTTCGATGCTCGATCAGGACTGACTCGGCTTGAGTTTATTGGTCATCGCCAGAACTTATCGATAACAATGAGTGCTTAAATACTTATCGGCTAGATTGTATATCGATAAAGCAAGAACTAATAAACTAATAGATGTGACAGTATAACAATAGAATACACTAGATGCTGCCAGAGTGGCCAATATCGACTTGAGGACAACTGAGATCTTGTTGGAACATGAAAATCAAACTGTTAAACAGAGTTCTCCAAGAAGAGAAGACGCAAAATGTTGAGAAAATTGCTGGACTTGAACCTGTTCCAAACCATTTCGGTTAATAAAAAATTAAATACATTCTCTAGAAAATTAACTGTTCTTTGTTTAATATTGTGCGATAAGAACTAGAAACCGTCAAAATTAAAATTAATTTTAGTTAAAGATTCTACAATAACGTTTACACGTAACGTTTGAACAACTAATTAATATGCTGCCGAACCGGACCACTAACCAAACCGATGTCTGCTCAAAAATAATAAATTGAACCGCAAATCTGGCGAAGAAATCGTTTCGAGATACTATCATCAATGTGTTTGATAACAAGAGGGATCTAACTTAAGATTAAAGACTCCCTGAAGAAGGCAATATAATTGCCGAAACGCGTAGGAGACAATCTGAGCCAATAAATGTTTTTACTGCAGTAAAGAAAGAGGGCTGAATAACAACCCCAATTTACACCAACAAGATTATATTATTTTATTATGGAATAGATAGTAAAGTCTATATACAGAGTACCATATTGTTCTTTTTGTAGAGTTATGTAGCCAATTGAGCCAGAAAAATCAATAAGAGTTTCATTTTACATTGGCGAGGGGGATATTAGTAGATTAATTCTTCCAGCATTTAAGGTTTCATGCTGCTAGTTATATTATAAGCAAGGCTGCAAGCCGGTCCTTCGATTCGGATCCAAAACCGCACCTTATAAATTGTTAACTTTCCGAATGGAACACGAAACGGCCGTCCTCTGCTTGGAAAGGGGTTCGGTTTAAAGAATCACTATGGTAAGAATGTACAGAACCACAATATAAACCATTTTAAAGTAATAAATTGAAGCATTATCATTTCGAATTTTTATCCAAACTCGGTGGGGGACGTAAGAATGATAACTATTGATTGATATCGTTCCCATTCAATCATTTCCCAAAAATGTACTTAAAGATAATAATCCATGAACCAAGACTTGAGTTGAAAACACAAATGTTTGATAAGTAAATGAACCGGTCCGCGAACCAAACCTTAGACTTGCCAACACCCTGACCAAAACCATCTCCAGTATTTCAGAGGTTAGTCGGCTTGATTATAAAGTTTAATACAAATATAAACATGAACTGCAGTCAACTTTTTGATCCATTAAGAGGACTAGATGAGACATTTTTCCTGTCACTTAGTATAATTTGACAGTCTTAGCCTAATATCTTTGGCTTAACCCATGATTTATACGCAAAGAGCCATAAATAGCACATTCCCATCCTAATGCCACACACACGCAGACACACTCCTTCACTTGGCGCGTACTTTCCAAGCATCTTTGTTTGTCTTTTGACTTGTTCACAGTTTGTTATTTTAAGACGTTGTCTGTTTTCGTATGTATGAGTGTGTGTGTGTGTGTGTGTATGTGGAAAAACATTCTCTTGAACAAAAGATACTTAAACACTCGTCTGGCAGCATGTTCTCACATTATTTACACAAATTATTATCATTTCAATGCGATTTTCATTGCGTTTATTGCTGTTACAAACCAAATATTGATTTTAAGCAGCAGTTGGGGATCAACGAAAAACAGCTGACAAGTGGGAACACCCTGTATTGTGTATGGTGCCCAAATATGTTTAAACAATTTGACAAAAGTCAGTTTTGTGGAATTACGGAAAATATTTATTTGGTATTAATCAGGCGCTGCCAGGCATAAAGTTTATTTGTTTCATTTTAATTCAATTTACCGAAAAACAACACAAATAACTGCAAATTTTCTAATTTCTATTTACATTGATGAGCAAATGAATTACAATTGTTAGTTTGACCGCAGGGGAGGGGTGTGCGGGCGGGTGTGCGAGGGTAAATAAATTTGCCGGCAGTTTATATTTAAATGTTAAATGATTAGCTACGAGAGGACAGTTTGATGAGTCTGTTGACTCCATTCCTAAATACTCCAAGAAAAATCTCTAAAAAATTGTATTATTTTTCAAAAAGTCTCTTTACTTATCCCACTTCCCTCGCCCGCAACTGCAAACACAATTCCTACCCTCAATTTTCGACCTGATCTCTGTGTGGGATTTGGAAGACAATTTACAAGGTGATAATTTCCAGAGATCGCTGAAAAAACAAACAACCAGCACGAACAGCTGCCAATACAAATAACTTAGAATCTTGAGCGTCTGTGATCTGACATTTCCCTATAGCATATTAATCAATTCTCACTTGATGTGTGTTTTTGTGTTTGTGATCCCATTTCCATGATCCCACAGGAAATACACACTAATCCCCCGACCACCACCACGAAAGATTCCCCAAAGATGTGCGTGTTGACATTTAATTGCCTTGCGTAGTCGACGATGTCAAAATAAATAAATGAAAATTAAACCAACTTATTGATGATGGCACAGCTTTAGCCTATTTTTATGGTCGTTGTCGTAAAACTTGATAAAATTTTTTGGGTGTTGCTGACAGGCGGAGTACTATGAGTGTTTGGGATGAGGGCGGGAGGAGCACACACACAAGTATTTTTGGCTACACGCAGTTGTTTCGGCAGCGACAATTAGTGCCAAGCATTTGGCGTTGAAATTGAAATTTTATTGGTTTGGCCTCACAAGGGAGCCGGGGGGATTGATGAGAGGGAAACAGTGTGTGGGGGTGGGCAGGAGGAGGTATCTCTTAAAAGTGCTTAACACGAGTTTTAGAATGTCAAACAAAAGAACAATATTAAATTGTTAAGGGCAGAAAAGGGCTTAATGGAAAGGCTTAAGGAAAGGAGTTACTTCCCTGACTTGGAAAGAAATATGATATTTTATCAAGATCAAGAAACGGAACCGAACCAAAAATTCGGTTCAGTTAGATTTAAAAACCTTAAAAACTTGTGAAATCAAACTAACCCTTATTTAGGAGCGGCTTAAATCTCTACATTTGTGTACCTATCGTCTACCAAAGGAACTTATTTAGGCATGTTCTCAATTCCAAAAAGAAATTGATTCATGTTTGCGCAACACCAAAACGAAAAGCTTGTCCATTTCGAAAAGAAATGCTTTTCAGTCGGTGGAATGAGTAGTAATTGCCAAATTACGCACTCTTGCCGTTAATAGATTAACATAAAGTGTATTTTTCTTAATTCTGTGATCAATTTATAAATTGTTAGTGAAATATAATTTGATAGTTTTTAATTGATTTATAAAAATAAGGCTTTTGCTTAAATGAATTTAATGTTTAATTTTTTCCGTCATAAAATGTACCGTTCTACAGAATGACACAAAATGAAACGAAATAGGCGTTCAATCACTCATTTTTAGCCCAAATTATTTTTTTTACTATTTTTTAATTTTTGAGGAACCTAACATGTAGGCACAGGTCACTGAAGATTTGGTAGAGGTACCAATGAAACAGCTGTATGACCACCTAGCCTCCTTTGTGGTGTGTTGTGTTCCTGCTTTTTTGAAGTTATGTGCAAACATAACGAGACCTAGAGCCAGCGTACTATTGATGGTTTGGAACAAAGCCAAATGAGAAAACAGGTCAAAAGGACGGGAGCCAGATGGGGATTTGGTCAAGCGTTTAGGAATCCCAAACGATATGGCAGCCCGGCAGGGTAAGAGTCGTTGGGGCCAAATTGAAGATGGTAGAGGTACCAAAGAAACAGCGTATGACCACCAGCCTCCTTTGTGGTGTGTTGTGTTCCTGCTTTTTGAAGTTATGTGCAAACATAACGAGACCTAGAGCCAGCGTACTATTGATGGTTTGGGAACCTATTTATAGAAGACTAAACATTTTTTTTTATAAAAACCATGCCGCATACTTTGGCTATCGTTTAAAAAAAACCGCTGGCAATTTGTTGTACGCATTGCGGAGATTGTTTGCTGTGCAAACGAAAATCGAAGGAAACTTAGCTCTGATTTCCGAGTGTTCCATTTTCGATCGTTTTAGACATTCTGGTTTCTTTCTTTTGACTAGTCAGTGGTGACAAAATGGGAAAAGCATATCCCATGGGATAGAAATCATAATTTCTGGCGTCAAGAACATGAGAGGAAAATACGCGTGTTCTATAAATACTCGTCGGCGACTGGCTCTCTCACGACGAGTGCTTTCGTTTTTCTTCTCTCATCCGAGGCATTTGTTCGTTTGCTTGTTGCTCATTGTTTACGTATACGTTTACTCCGTGTTTCGCTGCTAAGCACACAAGCAAAGCTGATTGAAGTAAAAAAAATTAGAATTGCATTCGATTTACTTTTCAAAAGTAAGGGGAATGAGAACACGCCTGATTATTATTTCTCATTTTTTTACCTATGTGAGGCGGTGGTTTGTGGAGTTTTTTTTTTTTTTTTTTTTTTTGTAAAAAAAACCAGTTAGACCTTCTAAGATCTTCTCGGGATATCCAGGATTACCTAAATGTTTATCTGGCTTATATCACCATTTCTATTTCCCCTCAATCATCAGATCCTACCAATTATCTGCTGCATAACTCACATATACAGTAAGTGGCATTCATTTTTAACGATAACGTCTAGGCGACTTACAAGTATTTCCTGTTTTTACATCTCGTTCAACAGTCAAAAGAACCCTTCCATTAAGTATACGTAAAAGTTTCATCATCCTATTCTTTCAATTGTAAAGAAAGTGCCTGCTGCATTATTGTCAGCTTTACCGCACTTGATATTCTGGCTTTATAAAGCCGACTTCTCTGTATTAACAGTATGTCTAGTCGTTCTTGGACCTCTATGGGGACTAGAATGTACGACTCCAGCTCTTGGCCTTGCAACAATCCTCCCACTTCTTCTCACTCTCCTCTATGGTTTACTCGTCACTTGACTGGTTATTTATATCACAAACTCTTGACAATCTCGGCCGCACTTCTGTTTCTTGCGAGCTGACACCAGTTGTTCACACCAAGCTTGAAAATTTCTGGTGCGGCCCCTGGTCTTCCCATTGCAGTTTCGGTCGTCCCTTCCTTTTTTCACGAAGTATTTCATTTTGTATGCTGTTGACTAGATTGGTGTCCCCACAGAGCTCATACAGTTACGGATACGGATACCAAATTCACGACGAAAGTTAAAAAGAACCGAAGCAGCACCTCAAAAGAGCATTTTCGGAGCACTGCGAAGCTGGAGTGGAACTTTGGAACTTTACAAGGTGCTGAATAAGTTTTAGTTTCATACTCTGGTTTATCTTCGGACGATTTAGGGAGTCCTTTTTTTTAGAAAATCAAACCTATAAGTCCGCCCAAAGCCTGTCCGTGTTATAATAGTGAGCATTCTGATATGACGAAATTCCTCATATTTATGAATATTTTAGGCAAACATTTTTCATATTTATTGAGAAAGCATTTTCTCCGGTGAATATGCTGCTTTGAGCCTCCCTAGGAGTACAAACGCAGCGCACTTGGAGCCCTTATGGTGCGCCTTTCTGACTTTGCTGGTTGGCTGGGTAAAAGCGAACTGGAACTGTGTTGAGATTTGCCGGTACGAAAGCGTCTTCTCTTACAAAGACACATGTTAAAGCTACAACAAGCATCATGAGGGATGCTTCATCCTAATGGTGGTTCTGCAAGCGGAGTCACCTTGTACCCAAAAATATTGAGAATTCAAGTGCTACGAAATGACGGGACATGTCAAAAATCAAAACCTTTAACCTTCAAACAAAGCTAGAGATCAAGTATATGCTGATATCAACCTGATTAAAATGAACTTTACAAAAATCACATATTTGAAAAGAAAATTTATCAAATATTATTAGTTTGTTCAAAAATATCGATTTGAAATTTTTTACTTGTATTTTTGGGCTTAAAATTGATATTTTTTTCTGTGCATGATCATCATATTCTGGTTTGTTAAAGGATAAGAGTGGTGGCTGGATTAGATCTACTTTGCTAAGGAACGACAAGTCTATTACAATAAAGGAAATGAACCTGAAGTCGGTAGCCGAACCTAATCAAACTAGGCTAAGGACAGTCGATAGATAAGCTAGAAAAAGAAGAGTGGTCCCTCAAGGGTCAGAGTAATAGTAAAAATAATTCAACAAACTAATGTATTTTGATGCCAATTTGTTCTAGTTTGTGGTTTTTTTGAAAAACTCATAAGTTCAGTTTAGTTTGATAAACAGCCATTTAGTCCCAATAAACCAAGTATAAAACGAGTTAACAATTTAAAATCACGTCGGGGTCACCAACTTTTTGAAGCATATTCTTCTTAGCGACTAGATCTACTTTGCTAAGGAACGACAAGTCTATTACAATAAAGGAAATGGAAAAGAAGTCGGTAGCGACCCTAATCAAACTAGGCTTAAGGACAGTCGATAGATAATGCTAGAAAAGAGAAAAGTGGTCCCTCAAGGGACAGAATAATAATAAAAATAATTCAACAAACTAATGTATTTTGATGCCAATTTGTTCTAGTATGTGTTTTTTCCATAAGATTTTAGTAATTAGTCTTAGAAAAAAACTGCCATATAGTCCCAAATAAATCAAGTATAAAACGAGTTAACAATTTAAAATCGCGTCGGGGTCACCAACTTTTTTTGAAGCATATTCTTTTTAGCTGGACTAGATATACTTTGCTAAATAACGACAAGACTATTACAATGAAGCAAATGGAAATGAAGTCAGTGGCCGAGACCTAATCATACTAGGCTAAGGACAGTTGTTAGGTAAGCCCCAAAGGACAGAAAAATAATAAAAAGAAGGCAACAAAGTAACTTGTTGTGTTTTGATACATGAATTCACGTTGACTAAAACTGGATTTAATACTTACATTTTATAGTTTAAGTTATATAAGAACATTTTCCAAAAATCCATTTCCGACGATTTCGCTAAAAAATTTCGTGGGGTCGACTTTACAGTGCGTAAAAGAATTTAAAGTTTCTCTAAATGAGGAATAGTTCTAAAAAGAAAGACTATTACAATGAACAAAAGGAAATGAAGTCCAGGCAGAACCAAGAAATGTGTTCTAGTATGTGTTTCCTATATGATTTCAGTTTAGTTTAGATAAACAGCCATTTGGTCCCAATAAATCAAGTATAAAACGAGTTTACAATTTAAAATCACGTCGGGGTCACCAACTTTTTTGAAGCATATTCTTTTTAGCTGGACTAGATATACTTTGCTAAATAACGACAAGACTATTACAATGAAGCAAATGGAAATGAAGTCTGTGGCGTCACCTAATCAAACTAGGCTAAGGACAGTCGATAGATAATGCTAGAAAAAGAAGAGTGGTCCCTCAAGGGACAGAATAATAATAAAAATAATTCAACAAACTAATGTATTTTGATGCCAATGTGTTCTAGTATGTGTGTTTCCTATAAGATTTCAGTTTAGTTTAGATAAACAGCCATTTGGTCCCAATAAATCAAGTATAAAACGAGTTTACAATTTAAAATCACGTCGGGGTCACCAACTTGTTTGAAGCATATTCCTGTAGGCGCTAGCTATTCCTTGGCAATTTTTGTTTACCTATAGAACAACTTTACCAACGACTCACCACAAATCGGTATTGGCGCATGAATGCTGGGTAATCCTCTTGGTAGCCATTCCATCATTTATTATGGGTTTATAATCCAAACAAGGTGGAAGATGGCAGGCAAGACAGAAACAGAGGCAGACGCAGACACACACACAGGCGGATGTTAGTTGTTGTTGCTGTGTGTGTGTGTGTGTGTCTGTATCGGGTTGCACTATGCGTAAGCGTAATCCTGGCTGCTGATGCTGCTCCGGCTGCTCCCGGTCGCCACTTGTGTTTCGATTTTTTTCCACGATGCGCGCGGCACAACAAATTGAGTTAATCCAAGAAAACGGAATAATAAAACACCACAAGGCAGGAGCGAAAGAGAGCGAGCAAGAGCCAGTGTAAAATGCTTCACTTTTTTACTTTTTTTTTTTTTTTGATGCTTCGCCTTGCGTGCAAAAAGGTTGAGATTTACTTGGCCTCCGGTTGTCGTGGGGTAGAGAAATGCATTAATGAAAGGCAACGACGACAGCACAAGAGTTCCAAACGGGAAAGGGCGGAAGCGGAAACTTCCTTTAGCCCCCCCTCCTCCTGCTGTCCTGTGCTGGTGATGCACTGCACCGAATTTCACTGCACGTTGAATTCTTCCTTCCTTGGGCTTCCTTTTCTTTTTGTTATTTTTTCTTAATTTAATATTTACTTTGCACTTTGTTTAACTTTTACTCGAGCGCTTTTCTTTTCATTTTACTTTTCCAATTTAAATTCCACGCCAAAAACTTTTGCTTGACTACGCGACGACGACGTTCAGTTGGGGTTGGGGTTGGGGGCTAGAGGGAGGAGTAGGAAACTTTGCCGCTTTTTGTTGCACTGATACCGACAAAAAAACACTGAACTCTTCCTGGCTCTGAGCGGGGGGGGGGGATGCAATTTGCTTATTGAAATATTTACTTCTTCACCCCCTGCGGAGCCTTCTAAATTTCTGCGGGCGCCCACACGTTTCTCACACACACACACACACACGTAAGCACTTCAAGTGGCCGCCGCCATAATTACGGTAATTGTAATTGTAATTCAATTCGCTCTGCTGCGCGCCTCTTAACACCACGCGACACCCTTTGTGTCGTGTATATAAATCGCCGAAATTTGGATTTAATAACGTTAATCGTCGTGACAGTCTCAATAAGTCTGAGCAGAAGACACTACGCTGGCGACGTTTGCGAAAGGACTAAACGGTCGCATGAGAGACGAGAGTCGCTACGACTCGAAAAATTGGGTAAGACGTCGCAACGTCACTCACACTCTCAGAGAGCCGCCGCCGCTCTCTGCTTAGAACATTTGAGAGCGGGTGGGCAGCGTCGGCGTGTGAGTGCCACAGAGAGAGAAAGAGCGAGAGAGCCATTCGAATGCATGTGGAGCAATTCGTGTGGGCAAAATGCATTGCTCCACTCTCTCTCTGCCAACCAACACTGCAGCCAACACCAGTCAACTATTTGGGGGTTGAATTTGGGATATTTTCTTGTGCTTGTCAGTCAACAGCAGCAGCAGCAGCAGAGTACAAAATGGTGGCCACCACCAAGCAACACCACAACAACATCGTCGACATCGTTGAGGTCGGCTATTGTTGTTGTTGTTGTTGTTGCTGCGCGTGCTTCGTGTTAAATGCAAAGGCTAAAAGCAGCAACAACAACAACAACAAGTGAACGCTGTAAACAAAATTTGCGGTTCATGTGTTCAACACCTTCGCCAGCTGTGTGTGTGGCTGGCTGGCTTGGCAGGCGCTGCCCAGTTTTCATTAGTTGAGTTACCACAATGCAAAATATTGTTGCATACTTTTTTGGGGTTGGAGGAGGTGAGCAGAGAGTTTAAGTTGAGTTAATTATTGTAAAACACACAAACAAAAATACTCTTGCAATGTAATTGAATGTGTACAAGCCACAAATGTCTCCCTCTCTGTGTGTGTGTGTGTGTGCGTATTCGAAAGGGATACTGCTGACAGCTTGAAAGGATTTATGTGGGGATCTTTTTTTTTCAAGATTAAATTAAAAATTAATTCGTTATCTGAATCTAGCCAGATCTCAGAAATGGTAAGAGCTTGGGGTAGGACTTGTATGGGGGACATTGTCCATGTTTGATTAAGTTTATTTTCAATTATTCCACGCCTCATTTCTCCCACAGTTTTGTTGACAGATTTAATATTTAATTTTTTAAGAATTATGTATCGATCCATCAAGTTTGGTACGGATCAGATGACGTTTCTCTACGTTTTCTCTACCCACCCTAGATTTTAACTTATTGTTTCGCCTTTCTGTAGAGCAGTGGTGCCCAAACTCACATTATCAAGCTTTGCGCTTGTGTGCGTAGCAGCGAAACACGAAGTAAACGTCATGACGTCAAACATGAGCAACAAGCAAACGAACAAATGCCTCGTGAGAGAAGAAGCACGCGTCTTGAGAGAGCAAGCCGCCGAGCGTGCTATTTATAGAACACACGCATGCTCTCTATCTATGCGTGTGCCGGCAGCAACGCCGGCAGAACTATAAGTTCCTATCCCATGGGATAGTCTTTTGGCTTTTTGGGCACCACTGCTGTAGAGTGTACCAAAATGAGGTGGTGGCCATCCAGGTAGCTGCCACCTACCTGTGCACACTATCGGCCAAATAAGAAAATGTCTTAATATAATCCGATCGTCAAGCCGTTCGTAAATCACTTTACTCAAATACCAACAATGCCAAAACGCTTACTAAATGTAAAATTATTTCTGAATGAGATCGACGGAAGCTTCAGCATACTCCTTATATGGATGCCTGATTACAGCATCATAAAAGGAAATGAGTCTGCGAATAAACTAGTCAGAATAGGTACCACCAGGGCATAATCCCGAAACGAATTTCGGTTCCGGTTCCGAATTTAATGTTTTCGGTTTTCGGTTTCGATACGGTACCCGCGTTTTTTATTTCGGTATACCGGTACGTACCGGTACGTACCGATATAAGTAATAGTTATTTTTAAACTGAAAACACTAAGTTCTGAGATAAATCTAAATCACATTATTCCTGTTTAATAAAACGAATCAAAACTCAACACAAAATGAATGGTTTCACATTTAAAGTAAAATTATATATCCTTCATATTAAGTTATATCTAATGATTACATTGCATGCTCATAAATACTATATTATGTACTACTAGTTTTCGAATTCAACTTCGAATTTTATACGTCCACTATATGGCATTCTTATGATTTGCTCGCAGTGACATAATTGCATTAAATGTGGTTGAGTCCATGCAACTACTTAGCGGATTCATTATATATTTAACGCCAGAGAATAGGCGTTGCACGCTTACCTGCGTAGCTAGGATTCTAGGAACTTTGTAGAGGATTATTACCAAGAATCAAAATCAATATGCCTCAACTTCGTCGGCACATTCAAATGAACCACAATTTGAACTGCAATTATTATGTAAAAGATCGATACAAGTATTTTTTTTGCTCAGTACTTAGCATTACGTTAGACCTAGGGTCCAAAAATATTGCACATAGAAAAGCATTGTTTTCAAAAGGGATTTCTCTTGCTTTTCTATTTCCTGAAAACACGATTTCGCAAGAGAGAACGAATTTTTTTGATATTTCCAATTTGAAGTGAATCCAAATGGAATAAAAATCGCCCAAAACTAGATTTTCGGCTTTAAGTTTAGTTGTGTCCGCCTCCGCTGATTCTAATATGCGTGCAATTTCGCGAACTGAGTCCCACACTTTCCGGTTCAGAAGAAAGTCCTTATCTGCAGCCGCAAAATTGGAGCAAGAGTTGAAGATGTCTTCCGCCAGCAATTATTTTGTATCTGTAGGTTAAGCCAACGCGTGTGGCAATCGATGGGTGCTTAAATGTTATGACTCCTAAAAACGTGAAAGAAAATGTGGCATCGTGTAAAGGTCGTTTTATAATTGCCTTTTTTGCATTACAAATGTCTGACTAAAACTACGATGCGCTCTGCTAAGGTAAAAAAAAAACCGAAAATTTACCGGTACCAACGTTTAGGTTTCGTTCCGGTTATATCGGTTCAATAATAACGGTAAACGGTTTTTGGTTTTCAAAAAAAAATTTGTTTCGATTCCGGTACGCGATTTGAAACGGTTTATTTCGGTTAACGGTTCCTGTTCCGATATTATGCCCTGGGTACCACCATCGAGCTCCTTTCAAAGAAGAAACACTTCGTCACGCTACGCATCGGTGCAAAATCCCGTCTTCTTGTATATTAGCGACCAAAAACGTGCTTACATGCTTTCACGTCTCAGCAGAGAAAACATATCGCTTCTGACCCTGATGGGACAATCTCTTATTGCCCTGGGCGTCACTTACCATGGCTTCTGCAGAAGTTTCAGGTACAAGGGACAGGAAAAAACGGTACAACAGCTTTTCTGTCATTTTAGAAGGGGACTTAGGACACTCAACCTCAGTATTTAATGGGTCAAGTCGTTTAGGAATTCCCAAACGATTATGGCAGCTCCGGCATGGAGTAAGAGTTGTTAGGGGCCATTACAGTAAGCACAGGTCACTGATAATTTGGAGATACCAATGAAACAGCTGTACGATCAACTAGGCTCCTTTGTGGTGTGTTGTGTTCCTGCTTTTTGAAGTTATGTGCAAACATAACCAGACCTAGAGCCAGCGTTATATTGATGGTTTGAATTTCAAGGGTAACTACGCGCTCACGCACATGAGTGCAATTTTGTAGATTCTGGAAGCAGAACATCTGTTTAGGGGTTTTATGTGCCTCGATTAGTTGTTTAAAGTGACTCGATTAGGTGTTTAAAGTGCCTCGATGAGGGCTTTAAGGTGCCTCGATGAGGACTCTACTGAGTCTCATGTTGAGGGCTTTAATGTGCCTCGAGGGCTTTACTTAAGCAATGATATCGATAAGAGTTATATGACTGAACACGAATCAACTAAGTTGAGTTAATCTTACCTAAACTTCACCCTACATTTACGCATATACATTTATGAGATATATTAGAGCGTTAGGTTAGGTTAGGTTGCAATGGTTAGAATAGGAGAATCCCATTTCTTCACTTAGGCCAATGAAGGCCCGTTGTGTTACCATATAACCCTTTATACGCTGTCATTGGGGGAGGGTCTTAAACAATTTAGAAAATAGTAGAAATTTGAGCAGCAAGGATATATCTGTTTCAGAGATGTCTGACAGATCGTTTAGAAAAAGACGACCCAGAACTGTAAGTCGCCTTCTGCTAAGAGCTGGACAATGACAGAGGAGGTGTCCTACAGTCTCCTCTTCATCCACTAAGTTGCAGCTGGTTTTTGTATTAAGCGTGTCTTCCAACTAAAAGTGTCCAGTAAGGGATTTCTAACAAAAGAAATATTCACTCTTTCTTGATTGAGTAACGCCCTAGATTTTTTAGTATTAAGGGTAGGGGTAAGACACTCTTTTTGATGCATTACGCACACTAACAAAAGGGGACGTACCACTGCTTTAGAATCACACAAAATTTTTCACTACTTTGGTTTTGACTATAATTTATAGCTTTTAAGTATAAATGCATATTTTAAGGATTAAATTAAACATTTTAATAAATATTTGGACACTTCTGATCCATTCCACATTTTGCGTGTTGAGCTAAGGACCCTTCTTCTAGGCTTGTTTGTTGAGTTTGGTATTGACCGATTTATACCATTCTTAAGCTCGACCTTATACATTTCCAAGCTTGGTGTGAACAACTGGTGCCAGCTCGCACGAAGCAGAAGCGAATGGAGATCATTTATCGCAGAGGCCGCTAAGAAGCCAATAAAGAAGAAGAAGAAAACCATAATACGTGGGGTACTATTTATAATTCGGGAATAGCAAATTACAACAAACATTTTGGAGAGTTCACATTGAGATGATGGAGAATGATGCAAACAAATGGTCGTGTACCATTCAGAATTAACCGTCCTACGTTGCTCAAGACAAAACAGGCGACCATTTGCTTTGCAGTGCTTCATGTGCGAACAACTTATAGCGGTGATTCGTCACCTAAGACGATCTTATAAAAGTCTTTTGAAGAACCGCGAACGGAGTTTTCCAGGATTTCTTTGCCCCAATTCCCGTGAGCCATTTTTTTGAGCGATTGTCAAATTATGCAGAATCCAATCCGAACAAACCTTTTTTTAAGTCAAAATCTGGTGGAACTAATGTTTAGGGATTCTAACGGTGTGTCACATGACGATCTTGCATTATCAGTTCACGCACAGCATCGATGTTTTCTGACACAACAACCAATTTTAAACGACCTTCACAGGAATAGAGCTAGTACATCAAAACGTTGAAAGACCGTTTATGCTAAAAATTAGTGTTACCAGTTCCCGACATATAAATAAAATAGTACCTCACGTAATAGTAGTAGCTGGAAACCAGATTAAAAGCCCTTTTAAGTGATCAAAGTCATCTTTCATTGAGAAAAACTTAACAAGTGACAAGAAATAAATAAAAGAAAAGTGTTAAGTTACACCCGTTTCAGTGCAAACAAATCATTTTCATTCGAGGACTCATCACAATCAAATTGAAAAGATCACAAAAGCCACAAAATTCGTAACTAATTTAAACTCTCACAAAAGGGCAAACAAAAGTTGGAATATCAGGTTCCAGTAGCCCCTGTAGAACAATGACCAAAGAATGGGAGTTGGGTAGACAAAATTCAAAAACCAAAAAAAAAAGGAGAGGCAGACACGTACAAGGAGGAACAGGAGAGTTGAGTGCGAGCCGGAACAAAACCAAAACCAAACCTTCATGATATCCTCGGATGAGCATTTGGCTGGTATGCCTGATGTGGCTGCTGCTCCTGTTACCGCTGCCGCTAGTTGTTGTTGTTGTTGTTGTTTCGGGCTCTGTTTATGTACACACCGAGCGCGCCTTGCCAACGGCGACGATGAGAACATTGCACAGCAGGCGATGCCAACGTCGACAGCGGAACAACTATGTGTGCACATTGGCACATTTAACAATGGCCTTAGCAGATGCCTGTGTGTGTGTGTGTGTGTGTGTGTGGACGAGCCAAAAGCAGCCTTGCCAAGCCAGGCGAGGCCAACTCAGCAGGCGATGCGTGTAAAAAGGATAATTTGTCAATATGTTCGTTCGTTCCGGATTTGCACGGCCTGGGCCGGCAGAGTCGTCCTCATCATGGCCAGGCTTCGTGTGTACTCACACACACAGACACACACAGGGATATTCTTTGTGCGCCGCCTCTGCCGCTTATTCAATTGCTCGCTCAGTCAACACACAGGCGACTATACTGCGCCTTCCCCCTCCCCCATTTTGGCTTTTCGGTTGGCTGCGTCCACCATTCAGTTAGCAATGGTTAATAGGGCTTAGGAGCTGAAATTATTGCCTTGTTCAGTGTGAACCAAGCCAAATCGGATGAGAGTTCTCTATCCCCCTTTATGGGGGGCTGGGCTGGGGTGGGGTGGGGGACAGGCGTCAGGCGTCGGCGATAAGAGTTGGGTGTGGTGGGCAATAAAGGTTCGATTATTAGGTTGGTGTTTAGAAGGCGGTAGGGCTAGATGCAAACATAACCAATTGTTTTCTTGGAAATTGAAACGAAAGCTATAAGAAAGCTACATTAAATCTTTAAGAATCGAAGAATAAATCGGTAAAATATGGTAAATTTAGTCATATTGTGCCCAGCAAACTAGTTTCGATATATTAATCAAAAATCTATCTAAAATCGAGAAAAAACAAGTGAGAAAGTCGGTCAAGCCCGACTATAATATACTCTGTACCTAGAGTAGGAGCTGAATGCAGTGCTGCTATTGCGCTCATCTCTAAGTTGCTCTCTCTTTCTTTCATTCTGGCTCTCTCTCTCTCTCTCTCTCTCTAAAACAGCGATGGCCCTTGGGCACCCGGGGCCGACATTCGCTATTCAATGTACACGACCGAACGCTTGAAGCTAGAGAAAGGCGCAGCTCGCGGTCGAGCGATTAGCTTTTTCGCCACTATACCTCTCACTTTTGGCCTCGCTCTCGCTGGCCATCTCTGCTCTAAAATAGCGCGGCGTTGGTTGTGAAAGGGTGGGAGGGGGTTGGCGGGGGGGTGATTCACTAATTTGCTTATAACTTGAGAACCGCTCATCCGATCTTAAACATTTCTTCGGCAAATCGATGCATATTGCTATTGACTAACTATCTCTAGAAGGTACAAATCATATATCTACAAAACTGTGGGAGATATGAAGTTTTTTCAAAATTGCGGGGGCGGGAGGGGGCGTGGCAAAAATTGAAAATAAACTTGATCTGCCTGCAAGTATAGGAATCATTTGTCCCATACATGTCAAACCTCTATCTCTTACCATCTCTGAGATCTGTTTGTTCATACGGACGGACGGACGGACGGACAGACAGACGGACATGGCTATATCGACTCGGCTGTTGATGCTGATCGGAAATGATTCCTTCTTTCGTTACATACTTTTGACAAACTAAATATACTCTATGTACCTTCGGTGCAGAGTGTAAAAACCCAAGTGTTTCACTAATAGCTTCCGCCCCAAAAACGACCCAATTTCCATGAGATTTGGGTCGTTTTTGTGTGGGACACGATTTGTGGAATAAATGGGAACACCTGAAGATAGATTGCGTAAAAGTAGACTGAAAGATGGATCAAGAATATATATGGAAAAACAAATATACACTTTGCAAGTAAGATAGCTATAGAGACTACCTTGTTTAGTTTGTAGTTGCAGTCGAGTGGCCCGACTCCGAAATACCCTGAACAATTGAGACACACATACAAACACATACACAAACGCACACACACGCGCGCACACTGACTCTGAAAGAAGCATACCCCCCTCTCACAAACAAAACTGTTTCGTGCATAACTTTGGTGTTTTTGCTCGGATCTTATTGCGCTTTTTAGAATAGCGCACTTTTAAGGGCTTTTTATTACACAACAGAGATGATTGCTTTCGGGTTTTCCCCCTTAAATTTGAGAGAAGATAAGCTATTTCAGTTTGGGATTGAGTGCTTTGTTCGCCAGCAGAGTTAATGCCGAGAGCGCGAGAGATTAGATGAACCCTCGTTAAGCAATAAGCTCAAAATACATAAACGAGTACCACTCGAAGCGTACGACATGATGATGACGCCGGCCCACAAACAGTGCAGTGTTTTAGTACGTACATCAGTAAGAACGTTAAAAATCAAAACGCTTATTCCAAGAGTGAATTTTAGTCCCAGAATGAATCTTTATCCCAAATTTCTTGACCCTTAAGTTTCGAGTTGAGTTTATCATCTTTTTCAGTTAGCCATTCTCAGTCCCTCGGCCATTAAACCCCGAACAAGAAAACAGCTTAAATCGAATTTCAAAACAAAATTCTTACAATGTTTTTGGGTTCCTGGGTCAATCTATAATTCAATACACAACAGAGATAAATCACAACATTTTTGTCAAAGCAATGGTATGTCTGGACAGCGCTGTTTCGGAATTCATCACAATTCACTCGTCAGCAGACTACTTGCTTCTACACTCCAATCACTTGTCAACTTCTGCATTTAGTTTCCCAAGTCGGAGAATAAATGCTTGAGAATTTCATCGGTGTGAAATTCCAGCCTGAAATTCTGCAATGATATTTCAGCCTAAAATTCTGTTATGGTTTTTTTTAAAGGTGTTTTTAACAATTATTGTGATTTAATTCTTATGGCACTTTTTGGCTGTTAGCTAGAGTCGTTAACTCGTTTAGTTCATTACACAAGATATTTAATCTATCATCTAAATCTAAACATTTAAATACAGGGTTGTCCATATTCGACGGACCCATCTGGCCACGCCATAACTTTTGACAGAGATGTCGATCGCTTAATGACATACCGCGTTTGAAGCGTCAGTCCACAGATTTACCATGGAACAATACACGCCACGCGAGCGCTCTGAAACAGTTGAAATTTCCATTCAACAGAACAAGTCAATTGTGTTTTCACATTTCGCGCTTGCTGGACCGTAACAAGCAAATTGCCGTATTTACGCCACTGAAAATCCCTCATGAGATTCAAGAAGTGCCCTTCATGACGAAAAAGTCACAGTTTGCGCGGCGTTGGTGCGAAAACGGTCATTGGGCCGTTTTTCTTCCAAAATAAAAATGGCCATGCTGTTACCATCAACCAGGAGCGTTATCGCGACATGATGACCAATTTTGTGATGCCAATTATTCGTCGAAAGCGTATGAGGCAGTTCTGGTTTCAACAAGCCGGCGCTCCACCGCACACAAGTCGCATAACAATCGATTTCCTGAAGAAATTGTTTCCGGGCCGTTTGATGTCGAAAAGTGGTGATTTGGACTGGCCACCGCGTTCGCCCGATTTGACGCCTGACTTCTTCTTGTGGGGATATTTGAAGTCAAAGGTTTACGTTAACAAGCCAAGGACCGTAGAAGAGCTCAAGGACAACATTCGTGAAGAAATAGCCGCTATTCCGGCCGAAATGTTGGTGAAATCGATGGAAAATGCTGCAAAAAGGGCACAATACGCCATCAACGCCAGAGGCGGCCATTTGAGAGATATCATATTCAAAAATTGATGTAAACAAATCTACTTGGAACAAATTAAATGATTAAGATTGCCAACCGCCAAATTTTTATTTTTTTTTTGATTTAAAAACGAGAGCGTAAGTTAAAGTCGGCTCTAACCGACTTCGATATACCCGTTACTCATGAAAAACATGTTTAACAGTGTTCCCGCGTACCTTAGCAAGTGTGACCATCCGAAAAGTATGCAACATTTTTTGGGTGGTAGCGGGGAGGGCTTGGTTCACTTTTTTGCTCATAACTTGAGAACCGTTCATCCGATCTTTTATTATTCTTTCGGCAAATCGATTCATTTTGCTAATTACTAACTATCTCTAGAAGATGCGAATTCTCTATCTTTAAAACTGAGGAGATATAACATTTTTTCCAAATTGCGGGGGGCGGGAGGGGGCGTGGCTAAAATTTGAAACAAACTTGATCTGCGCAGATAAAAGAAGCATTTGCCCCATACATAAACCTCTATCTCTTACCATCTCTGAGATCTAGGTGTTCATACAGACAGACAGACGGACGGACGGACGGGACGGACGGACAGACGGACGGACAGACGGACATGGCTAACCGACTCTCGGTTGTTGATGCTGATCAAGAATATATATGCTACTTATATGGTCGGAAATGATTCCTTCTTGCCTGTTACATACATTTGCATCGACTTAGTATACACTTATACTCTACGAGTAACGGGTATAAAAA
>JAEIFU010003813.1:0-23653 GCA_018904235.1 Lordiphosa stackelbergi | reverse complement strand
CTCACTGTTTGGGTGAGCTTTTTTGCCAACTGAGCTGCTGACGTTGACTGCGCTGCCACTGTTAAGTTGCAGTTGCCGGTTGATTGCGGCATGTTGCAAGTACACCACCCCACAGCCGCCCATTCATTAAGCCTTAAGAGAAGCAGATTGGATGAGGCCAGGGACGGAGTAGAGAAGGGGGGGTCTTTACAAAGATGAAGAGCTGATCTTAAGACTGAAATTCTGGGAACCCCAGAAGAGAAGAGTCTCCCGCAAAAATTAAAATATTTAAAAGTTTTTTTCTATGTCAATTTGAGGCATCAGATAACCAAATGACACATGCAGAGATTTCAGCTCAATTCCGAATTTCGACTTTGTTTTTTCTGTAATTCGAACCTCACTCTGTTCCGAAAATATTTTTTAAGTCCGAAAATTAACTTTTAATTAATCAGCTTTAACAGTGCTTTACTCTCAGCCTTTAATGGATTTGAAATGACCGCACGACTATATACAATTGTATCTATATTTTAGTGTTAAGGTATTTTTTTAATCGGACGATGGTCACACTGTATAAAATGGACAGTAGACAAACCGTTTGGAGAGACAGTATAGACAATCCAAAGAGACATTGTAAATATGGAAGCCGAAGTTATTACGCAGTAGAAGCCGAAAAGACACTCGTTTGCAATCTCTATATCTATAATAGAGAGTGTCCTGACTGATTCACTGATTGGCAATCATCGCACGGCCTGATCGGTAAGAGATAGAGGGATGTAGTTTGGACGGTAGGTCCATTTGTGGCGAAAGTGCGCACTAAGAAGGCGTTTTGGAGTTTTGATGGACTTGAAACTTGGTTTGTAAGCATAGTACGCGAAATAACTCGACACGTGTTTTCCCCGAATGTGGAAAATCCGAATGGATATAATACGAAATAATTTGAAATGTGATTTTCCGATGTTGGAAAATTTAACTCAACGGTCTAGGAAAATTCTGCAAGCAGATAACTGTTTTTCATCCGATTGGTTTGAAATTCGGTTTGTAGTTATAAAATGTGTGTGGGATGTGGATGGGAAGTAGGTGAGAAGTGGATGGCAAGTGGATGTGGAAGTGGATGGTAAGTGGGGGGAAGTTGTTGGGAAGTGATGGAATGGGTGATGTGGGAGGGTGGGGGGATGTGGGTGGGATGTGGGTGGGATGGGGTGGGATGTGGGTGAAATGAGCGGGTGGAATGTGAGCGGATTTGGATGGGATGGATGTGGACAGGATGTATGTGGATGGGATGGATGGATGGGATGGATGTGGATGGGATGGATGTGGATGGGATGGGATGGATGTGAATAGGATGTGGTTGGGATGTTGGTGGGAAGTGGGTGGGATGGAAGTGGATGGGATGTGGATCGGATATGGGTGAAATGGGTTTGAGGTGGGCTGGAAGTAAGTGGATGTGGATGGGATGTGATGAGTAGAGTGTAGGAAGTGGGTGATGAGTGGGTGGGAAGGGTGGGAAGTGGGTGGGAAGTGAGTGGTGATTATGGGAGTAGGTGTGGGGAGTGGGGATTGAGTGGTAAATGGGTTTGGGAGGGTGGGAAGTGGGTGTGATGTGGGCGGTAAAACGGGTGGAAAGTCGTAACGGAGAAAAGACAAAGTAGTAAAACGTTGATTTCAAGCCGATGTAAGTAAGATTCGATTTTTGGGATGTCCGGGAATTAAATTTAAAAAATATTTTCAAATTCGGTATATCCCCAGTTAGGAAAAAACAAATATTCACTATTGGTCTCAAACTTATTTTTATATTTGTTTTTTACTTGTGGAGGGGGAGCCCAGGGGGACCTATTTGTTAATTTTTTTTTTTAGATCAAAGGGGAAAAAAAGAACAGAAATTACTCAATGACTTACTACTACAGGGTTGTCCATATTCGACGGACCCATCTGGCAACGCCATAACTTTTGACAGAGATGCCAGATCGCTTAATGACATACCGCGTTTGAAGGAGTCCAAGCAGATTTTACCATGGAACAATACACGCCACGCGAGCGCTCTGAAATAGTTGAAATTTACATTCAACAGAACAAGTCAATTGTGAAAACTCAACGTGCTTTTAAAAAATTAAAATTTTAGCACATTTCACATTGAATGGGACCGTAAATAAGCAAAATTGCCGTATTTACGCCACTGAAAATCCTCAGGAGATTCAAGAAGTGCCTCTTCATGACGAAAAAGTCACAGTTTGGTGCGGCGTTAGTGCGAAAACGGTCATTGGGCCGTTTTTCTTCCAAAATGAAAATGGCCATGCTGTTACCATCAACCAGGAGCGTTATCGCGACATGATGACCAATTTTGTGATGCCAATTATTCGTCGAAAACGTATGAGGCAGTTCTGGTTTCAACAAGACGGCGCTCCACCGCACACAAGTCGCATAACAATCGATTTTCTGAAGAAATTGTTTCCGGGCCGTTTGATGTCGAAAAGTGGTGATTTGGACTGGCCACCGCGTTCGCCCGATTTGACGCCGCCTGACTTCTTCTTGTGGGGATATTTGAAGTCAAAGGTTTACGTTAACAAGCCAAGGACCGTAGAAGAGCTCAAGGACAACATTCGTGAAGAAATAGCCGCTATTCCGGCCGAAATGTTGGCGAAATCGATGGAAAATGCTGCAAAAAGGGCACAATTCGCCATCAACGCCAGAGGCGGCCATTTGAGAGATATCATATTCAAAAATTGATGTAAACAAATCTACTTGGAACAAATTAAATGATTAAGATTGCCAACCGCCAAATTTTTATTTTTTTCTTTGATTTTTTAAAAAAAAACATGGGTCCGTCGAATATGGGCAACCCTGTATGTACATCAAGGATGGACAAATAAACAAGGCCAAACACAACCTGACCAAACCAAACCTAACCGAATGAAACCTAACCGAACCGAAACGAATCAAACCAAAGGCAGAACCAGCCCGCAAAGAAAAATCAGTTACGTTTTATCGGTTTCTTCAAATAAAGATATTTTCTAGTTTTTCAGGGACCGTTTATAATGATTATTTTGTATGCGTTAGTAAAAAATCATCCCCTTAGAATAACTCTATGAACTAATGATTATGTGATAATTAGACATCGGATTTTAGGAAAATATATTTTTATTGTGCGGGCCAAAAAAATTTCTGATTGCATACAAATTTGTTTCATGAAAAAAGGAATATTTTAAATCCTCATGCGTAATTTGATATATGGTAATTTTTGTCCTACAAGAAGCTTTTAGAAGATTCTACTAAATTATATACTCTTTTGCCCCCTTTTGGAAGATGTCTCATGTGCTTATATATTTAGAGAAAAAACATCTACTACGTAGGGGCGTCTGCACATAAAAATATGCCTTTTATTCATGGTTAAAAACGAATTAACGAACATAGCAAGTACGGTAAATGCTTCGTAGCGCACCGACCGAAAGAAAAGAAGGTCCCAATTTTTTTTGTTCACTACGCGAGGCGAGCAAAATCCATTTGGTTAGGAACGCTCGGTGCAAAGGAATTTTTGGTTTGGACCTGAGCAGTATATTACACTCTGAAGGAACGATAGAGTTTAGATAAAGCACGAAAAAGAAGAATTGTATTTAAAATCACTTTTATCGTGATTGACAAATCATTAAACAGCGAAATGCAAAAAGAAAGGAGGACTTGTAGCAGTATTGCACCCCAAATTAAAATACCAATTAAGTTGAAAATCATTTCATAACTATTGCACTAGGTTAATGGCTTAGGCTCTCCATGGAAGTTTAATCAATAATTTCTTAAAAATTGCTTTTAAAGACCACAAGCAACTGGATAGCTCTGATTGTGATCTTACCGATCCGCGATACCATGGATGACCAATGGTGAAGAGGAAAAATTGGAGAAGAAAAATCCGAAACGTCATCAGCTCCATTATTTTCGCTTGCAACTAAGTGCAGGAGTCTGCCAGATGCTAAGCAAAAACCGAAAATTCATAATATTTTTATGATAAGGTTCGCGTCCCGAATCACGTTTTGCTCGTACATATGTGAACTGAACACACTCACAAAATTCGGTACTGCCTTTTGAGGTCACTACTATTCGACTCCTTCCGTACGAGAAAACGGAAGTACAATACAATTCAAACCATTTTCCGTAATTGTGCTTTTGAATAGTACGCTATGAGCATTTACAGAGCCTGCTTGTGTGTAGTACCTTCTCGAGTTTAGTATTTATTGCGTTCTCAAACATAAGTGCGGAATTTTTTGTGGTATTTTGAGAAGATCATATTTTGACATATTTTAACCTATTTTAACATATTTTGACTTATTTCGAACCTATTTTAGCATGCTTTTTACCTAAAAAAACATATTTTGGATATGATCATCTTAAAAATTTTAAATATTTTTATTAGCCCAATGCCAAAATTTTGAATTTTTATAAGAACGAAGAGTACATTTTTTTCGAATTTAACCAATATTTTTTAAGACCGAATATAGTAAGAAATGTGATAATATCTGAATGTTAAATTTAATAGCTTCTTATTTATAATCTTCAATATGGGCACCAAGAAAGGTCACCCAAAAACCGAAAACAACTCTTCATTTTAGACAGCTAACTTATCTTATGTATGTAAGAATAAGTTCCTGAATCAAATTTAAAGCATTTAATATAATCATATCACATAAACATCATTGCAGATAAATAAGGTACATTTAGATCATGAATTAGCTGCATAAAAAAACTCGAGCTCATTCCGCAGACATTGGCCTTTTAGTGATAGTAGACACAACTCACTTCCGTATTCTGTCACGTTGCGTATGCCTTTTTTTGCCTGTATCTTTGGACCTTACTGTCTACTACTACTTAAGTGCTTTCCAAAGAAATGCGAAAATTTATTTAAATATTATCTTATTTTTCTTCAAAATAAAGCTAAAAAATATCGTACGCGCTATGGAAATGCCTATATATAGCTTTAATAATTAGGTTAAAAAAGTTCAGCAGTTATGTTGAAATATATAAACTCGCCTCTCGAAAAGTTTAAAAATTAAACTTCAAAATTTAATTCAAAAAACATATTTTTTACTTTCGTTACCAAGATTTCAACTCTTGTCTTATTCACTTTCAGAGTCAGCCCATAGCACAAGCCTAAGTTTAGAAACAACTTACTATAATAGTGGTATTCCTTAAAGTGATTTTCTTTTGATTTTCATTCGATTTAATTTCGTGAAACAGCTGACGACAGCTGCTCCATACAAAATGAGCCCAAAATGCCCAGAAAATGCAAGGATATTAAGGTCATACTAATTGATTTCGTAAAATCAGCTTCGAAGCTGATTTCGATTTGCTTTCGTTTTAGTGTGACAGCTCTCTTAGAGAACTGCTTGACTTGGTCAAAGATGTTCATGGTTTCTTATCTGCACAGCTCTTCTAGAAAGTTCGATGTTACAAATTCTTCCACAATTTTATTATGCCCTTCCTCTTTGGATCTGTCAAATTGTATACGTGAGTAAATTGTGAAAATCAAAATGAAATCATTTCCCCCCAAACACGTTTCGTTTTTGTTTTACCAAAAAAAAAAAAAAAGCAAAAAATTTTTCAGGAATACCACTATTCTGTAATCAGTTATTACACAGTTTAACAAATATTGGGCTTTCGCGGGCCTGGTAATGAAAAATTAATAAATATTAATCCATCCGCCAAAAGAATTGAATAAACAATAGTCGGGTTTTAAGCAAATGCATGTTCGCTGCCGCAGCGCTGGGACAGAGCTGCTTTCTCAGGTACAGAGTATATTACAGTCGGGCCTGGCTGAGTTCTAATTTGATTTCTGGTAGTAAATTTTGTTGTTAGAAATATTATATACAGGTACACTAGGTCGGACCTCAAAATGGCCAAATGGAAAAAAGTAGGTCTCAGCATTCCCAAAGCTTATATATGTTTTTAATTATATATGTTTTAAAATTATTTTAAAAGGGCGAAACAATTTAATTTGGAACTAAACTAGAAACTTTAAGTCGGATGGTAAAACCTGGCCTCGAGCAGTCGGTTTTAAATCGCTTAACTTTTGTCATCTAATCTACAATAGTAGCCGGGCATATATGTGGCACATCACATAGAAAGCAGTTTTAATTCGAAATGCCATCGTTTATACCAAAATCTCTAGAGATTTCTAGAACACACCCGATAGTAGTCTATAGTCTTTTATGATTTTTCAAATTCAAATGGATCTTAAATAAAATCATCGCCCACTATTTATAAATTAAACAAATACATCATAATAGGCAACACGGCGTATGAGTTATTCACAAAAAAAAACTTTAGAGACTATACGCGCCAGTTAAAACTGGAGTTTTTGTACTTTTCCGCTTATTATACACTAAAACACATCAAATAAGGGGGTGAGACTATGACCTTACTCAGGAGGTCAAATTTAAGGTACTCAGCGGTTAAACCCGATAACGTTGGACTCAAGATAAGCACACATTTTGATTCATTTGTAGTTTAATGTTCTTACTTCAAGAAGAGTTATTTAAGATTGCAAAAACTCATATCGATTTGATATTGTTTCGTTTTTAAGAACATTTTATGCGCAATTTGATTGATTTTGGATAAGGTTATGAGCGGATTTCTAACATTTTGGGGCTTCGAAGAAATTGAACCATGGTATTGAAGCCGATACCTTCAGCACTTAACGAAAAACGTATGGAATAGCGCGCTAGCACTTTGAGCTGTTGCACACTTTTGCAGATTTACATCTAGACGTCTACTTTTACTTGGTTGAAAAAAGAGAGCCAACTCGCTCTCTCCCTATCTCTCTCTGTCTGCTAAAAACCGGTTTTGGTGTTTGAATAAAGCAAATACTCTGCGTAGAGCTCAACGTGTTCTGTCGAAAGTATGCATTAAGCTTGACGAAAAAATAAGGCACTACAATCGTTGCTTTTCATTAGAAAGATAGTTAGATTTGGAGCCCATCGCCGATAGTGCCTCATATTTCTTCTATCATGACGTGGACACCTTATGCTCTGCCCTGACCCCCTCTGACCTGGTCGACCGCTCCTGTTTGAAATACCCTACTCGATATTGAATTGCTAGGTTGTGTGCCATTAATTTTGGGGTTAGGTTATCGCTTATCAACCTACCTTCCCACCGCTGACTTTCTCCAGCACTCGCTATTTCCTGCCGAGTACTCGAGGTTAATGGGCATTTGATGTTTTCCATTTTTTTTTTTTATATTTCATTTTGGTGGAATCTCAGCGAAACAGTCCGCGGTTCTCTTTCCCGCTGTTAAAGTATTCCAAAAAGCCTTAATGGTCAGAAGTGTTTAATGGATAAGCTGAAACTATTACATTTTCATGGCAGGTGTGCAGGGAAGGACGAGAACTTGACCCAATTCGTTTAAAGTTTTCTTAATGTTTATTTAAATTATTTCACTCCATTTAAGTAAGGAAAATGTGTTGGATTTCAATTGAATTTTATTTGTACACATCTGCGCGCACACACACACACACATGCAGTGTCCGTGCTTATCCTTAGTTAAGGAGGAGAAATCATCTGCCAAGCTAACCAACATTGTGTCTTGCTTCTCAATGGGCGATGCATGCAAATTGTGTCTAGCAATTTGTTCAACTCAATAAATATGGACACACACACACACACACACATGGTCAGGACTCCATTGGATTGTGAATTCGGAATCGGAAAACTTGAAAACTCCAAAAACTCAAACTCAAACCCTCGAAAAACTATAAAAGTGATTTATTTGATGTCACAGAAAAGCAGTCATGCATAAATATTTAGCATAACCCTCAGTTCGCCAAGAAGGATATTTAAATCAGCGCAGGATGGAGGAGACCAAGGAACACATGGGAACACACTACAAATAAATACACAGGGAAAAAGAAGGGTTAATTTTTGAAATACCCAAATAAAGTTTGCAACAGAAAAAAAAAATTGGAAACATTTACATTTTGTCTTAAAATTTCGGGAACTTAAAAGTTCAGTTCCAAGATTCCTACTCTAAGATATGCCCTAGGCAATGAGACGTGCAAATGTTTGGTAACTAAGGTACCATAAGGCCTGCGATGAGTAGTACTTCACACAGTTCATGTCACGCCACAACAGCGATGGAAAGTACTTTATCTAAGTTTGTTTGACGCCACACCGACAATGGATAGTACCAAAGATTTATAGATTTGGCCCTCAATGCCACCGAAGCCTCTAATAAAAGCAGTAAAAATGTATCCCCCAATTTTCCATGATGCTGAAGTAAACTAAAATCGAAACTAAGTAGCCTTTGGCAGCTGTGAAAGGCTTGTTCTATTTTCAGATTTCTCGTTTGCTTCAAAACGAAAAATATAAAGTTTGCATGAGGTGCGGTATCTACTATATGTAGTGTCTTTGGTAGTTCGTGTGGCGCCATAGCAGCGAAGGAAAGTACTTTACATTGTTCGTTCGGCATAATAGCGGCGATGGATAGTACTTCACACAGTTCGAAGGGAGCCATAGCGGAAATGGATATTTCTTTAAACAACCATTTCGCAAAAACGGATTGCTTAAAAAACTAGCAAATTGCGGGAGGCGAAAAATATTTGCAAAACTTGCAAAAAAAAAATAACGGGTGTGGCAATTCTGTTCGTCAATTACGCAGTTCTAGAAATTGAGAAATTTTGTGGTATGTTTGTTGGTAAGTTAAAGCCATATCTTATCTTAGGAAACTTAATTTTCGACTTCTTGCCGTTCTACAATTTTTGTACCTCTTGGATACATTCCTATGCCAAAAAGAAAAAATTATGTGGAAATTGGCCTTTAAAGTCTAATTTTACTTGATTTAGAGCAATTTTGTTAAGCTAAACCATTTGCTACAAGCCATTCTGTTGGTCGGACATTGATTAGCGCCATCTTATCATATTGTTCTACATATGCACTAATTAGGCAAATTTTGTTGAATTTTTGTGAGGACCGTAGGCAAAGTTACAGCCTGTTTAATCCGAAATTCAAGATTAAAATTTATGGGAGGAAAACTAGATTCCCACCCCAAATGTTATAGGAGTTTTAAATGGCAACCTGATATAGAATTGGCTTAACAAAATATTTATTAAAATGTAAAAAAACTTTCGAATTGTAGAACTATGGCCGAAAGGTTACTTGAATAACAGTAATCAGTGGTTATAGCCATCCCTGTGCCTTAGATTATTGAAAAGGCCTTTGACACTGTGTGGACAAACGGCCATCAAGATGAATAATCTCTTTAGGTTCAAACCCAATACTACACGTATCATACAAAATTATCTGTTCAGCGGTCCTTCTACGTCTGCAGCCCCGATGGCTTAGAACATTCGCTCACGCGAGAGATCTCAGCAGGAGTCCTTCAGGGATCAACTGCTAGCCCCTATCCTTTATAATATATATTTAGCCGACCTTCTCCTGCGCCCATCCGGAGCACGGATTGCCAGTGCAGAAACGGATCTAAATAATTATTTAGACGTCCTATGCGAATACTTCGCTAAGTGGCGTCTGAAATTAAATGCAAATAAATGCGAAGGGTGCATATTCCGAGGTCCGGTTCGATCGGACATATATCGAAATGCACGTCACTTTAATCCAAAAATTTATATAAATGTTAGGACCCCGATAGCAATAAAGTCCGAAATAAAGTATCTAGGTGTCATATATGACCAGAAGTTAAACTTCAAGAGTCATATAGAGCATACCCTTAGAAGAGCTAAGATCCAACTTAGCCACATTAGCCATATATTCAGGCCTTTGGCGGCGAGCCCGACCGTCCCAAGGCCTGAACTTATTAGGACATGCTCCCTTGTGTACAAGAAACTAGTACAACCAATACTAGTTCATGGACACATAGCGTGGTTCAATATAAAATCCAGGCAGATGGAAGAACTACGTCTCTTTGAGAGGCGGGTCATCCGTCGAGCCCTGGGCAGAGGAGCTAGAGACCCTCTCACGCTCCATTATATACCAAATAACGTCCTGTATGAAAACACGAAAACCAAACGTGTAGATACACTTATATACCAAATACTAGAAAAGTTCTTAGATAGCAACAGCAATAGCCCAAATCCATTGATCGCAGATGCTGTGGCTCAGAGAAGGCTGCCGGCCAACTACTCTGTCCACCATCTGACGATAAACAATATAGAACATTTGAAAGAATTAGGAATTATTCACGATTCGGAGGGCAATCTCATTTTCTACCATAGAAAACGATTGTCCCTAGATCCGAATGAGTTAGTGTTTAATATAAATCAGTAAACTTTTGACCCCATAGATTGGCTCAACTTCCCCGTCTCTTCCTTCCCCTGTAAATACCTCCCATATTTTCTTTTCTCCTCTTTTCAGCTTTCTCTTTCTATTTTCAGCTTTTTTCTCTCTTTCTCTTTTCAGTTATTAGTTTTCGTAGGTTGTTTCTTAGTTTTAGTTAAAAACCAAAAAAATCTTAATTGTAATGCAGGTTTTTACCCGGATTGTGGGTTTTCCTGTAACTTAAGCTTACATTTGAAATGTAAATTTTCTTTTCTTTTAGAAACATAAGCTAATCCTCTTTTATTTCCAGTTATATACTTAATAATTCACCCCTATTGCCTTCGTCCTCATTAAGCACTTAGTGCCCTGGACAACATTAATTTTCAGTATTTTAGTTAGTCTTGGAGTAGTCGCCCAAGGCTAAACCATAATTTAGGTATAATTAACATGTGTTACCTTTAAGTTTTTTCTAGACAATAAAAATCATGGGAAGACGATGTCAGGGCAAGTGGAATGTTTCAATGTTATCGGATGATTGCTCTGGCAGGCACGCAGGAATTTGTATAAGATGCTCGGGATACTATTCACTGTAGAACAGTGTGATCGAAACACTTTTTTATATTGATCAAAAGACAAAACTACACACACTAGGATTGTCGATATTTCTCAAAATATCAATATCGATAATATCAGAAATCCGAATTTTCAATATCGATATTTGATATATCGCCTTCAAAAAACATCGATATATCGATATTATCGTTATTTTCTAAAAAGCTAAAGAAAACTGAAAAGCTTTAAAGTAATTTTGAGAGACCGTTATATCTAATCTTTTCAATAGGTTCCAATAGTTTTCTGACACTACACTGTACATTTTTTCAAATCATTAATAGTCAGAGTTTGTTTTTCTTTAAGCCTTAAAAGCGTGTACTCAAAGGAGATACAAATTTAGTTGGGCACAATGCTTCGTATAAGAAAGGCTTCTGTTCCAAATTTTTCTGATTTTAAAGCAGTTCATACGTTTTGTATCTTATCTGAGTGTAGGCTTTAAAAGACACAGATTATGCTTAAAAAATATCAAGTAAAAGTGAAAGTGTCCTGTTCATCCGCTTCACCTCTCCGTTCGCCTGTGGCCAATAAGGTGGTGTAGTAAGTTGTTCGATTCCGCTTACCTCACAAATTGTCTGCCGTTATCCGTTCTCATTTGTTTTGGAAAACCCGTTCTGCTGAAAATTCCCTTCATTGCGTGAACTATCATCGATGAACTTATCGTGCGTAATAACAGTTTATACTCCAAGTACCTGGACAAGTTGACTATAGAGACTTAAATGTGTTCACTATTAGGAAGTGGTCCCAAAATGTAGCTATGTATATTCAAGGTTCTGTTGGAAACTTTGTTCTATCTATTGGAAAACCTTGGGTTTTTCTTCAAACCATTAAACAATCCCTGCACGCTTTGACTGCTTTCTCTGCTTCACCCGGATGACCCTCATGTGCCAGTTCCAAAACTTTGTTTCGTAATATTTTCGGAACTATAATCCGAGTTTCTCGTAGCAAGATATTTCCGATGGGCCACAGTTCGTAACGAAATGGATAAAAACTGTTTGAGGTTGCCGGATCCCAAGAGTCGTTATCAAGAAACTTGATAGCATCGATTATCTCTTTGTCCGTGGCACTTTTTTCTGCGAGCTCTGTGATAGAGATTGAAAGAGGAACTGTTGTTTCGATGACTTGCAGAATTTTGTGTTCGCCTCCCTCGTCGAAACTTTTGGTAGTCGATAACTGACAGAGCCAAGAGAGCGAATCAGCAATGTTGCTCTTGCCACTTTGGTATATCACTTTGAACTTGTACGCCTGCAAGCGAAGTAACTATCCCTCGATCCGAGCTGGTGGTTTCGATATTGGTTTAAAAATAGCCTCTAATGGTTTATGATTCGTTACTATCTCGAAGTCTATACCGATTAAACAATAGTTAAACTTTTCTACAGCCCATACTAATGCTAACCCTTCTTTCTCAGTTTGAGAATATTTTCTTTCCACAGAAATTTCTCTTGGTTGGTTTCAAGCCTCCCGTGTTTTATAGTTAGGAGACTTATCAAAGCTACCTCCCCAGGAAATAAACTTGGCAACCCTTGGTGCCTAGATGGCGCCACCACAGATAGATGGCGCCAGCTAAGGTTAAGAGGCAAGTTGGTTTTAATTGATACGGCAATTTTCGGTTGGTTTTGCCCAAAAATAAAATATTTTAAATTAGTTCATTTAATGCAAACTATTCAGAAAAAATGTTGCTTTCAACAAAATTGTTTTTTGTGGTTAATTCAGCTTCATCTCCTTATAAAAACACGAGCGATTTGAGACCAACCGAACGAGATTTCTGAGACACCAAGCACTGTTTTTGGGTTGGAATTTGGTTCAAAGAGTTTTCTGATTTTCTTAAGTGGTTTTTGGCAATTATTTTCACTGTGTGAAAAGTTATGTCATTCTTTTCTCCCTGTGTACAATTCATCTAAGCATTTATATGTATATATATACATATATATTGAAAGCCAGGCACAGATATCCTTTATAACTGTGTAAGCCTGTCTAAGGCTTCAAGTGTTCGACTGTGTGTGTGTTTTTTATTGGCAGAGACAGGCCAGGACATTATGGACACTCGGACGACACCGAGCCGCCTACTTCAATATGCTACTCCCAGCTCCTCCCGTTGGCTCCTGAAAACCAAAACAAGGCATATAAAAAGCCATAAGCATCCAACTCTTTTCCCTACCGCTGCCCCATCCCCATCTCCAGCCCCTCAGCCTGCTCACAAATCAAATATGCGCAAATAAATAAAAATGAAAATTCAAAAGAAGTAGAAAACATTTTTCTTTTCCTCCTTTTTCAACTGTTGATGCTCGATAAGCATTAAGGCCAAGCTAACTTCGTCTTTGCCGAAGTTTTTATACCCTTGCAAATGTTTTAATACATCAGAGTTTAAGAACGCCAGCGTTAAAACAAGCAATTTTTCTAAATAAAACGCACTTTTCGACCGATAGTTCCTATGGCAGCTAAAGATAATCATCTGATTTCGACCAAAACTTACAAATCTATGTGAAAGCGTATAATATTAATAATGAGACACGTTTTCGTTAAAAACAAAAAAGGTTTTTCTCACAGAGACCCACTTTTCGACAGATCGTTCCTATGGCAGCTATAAGATATAGTCATCCGATTTCGACCAAAACTTCCAAATCTATGTAAAAGCGTATAATATTAATAATCGCTGATGTGAGACACGTTAACATAAAAAACAAAAAGTTTTTCTAATTAAAACCCACTTTTCGACCGATAGTTCCTATGGCAGCTATAAGATATAGTCATCCGATTTCGACCAAAACTTCCAAATCTATGTAAAAGCGTATAATATTAATAATCGCTGATGTGAGACACGTTAACATAAAAAACAAAAAAGTTTTTCTTATTAAAACCCACTTTTCGACCGATAGTTCCTATGGCAGCTATAAGATATAGTCATCCGATTTCGACCAAAACTTCCAAATCTATTTAAAAGCGTATAATAATCATAATCTCTGATGTGAGACACGTTAACATAAAAAACAAAAAAGTTTTTCCTATTAAAACCCACTTTTCGATTGATAGTTCCTATGGCAGCTATAAGATATAGTCATCCGATTTCGACCAAAATCTCCAAATCTATGTAAAAGTGTATAATATTTATAATCTTTGATGTGAGACACGTTAACATAAAAAACATAAAAGTTTTTCTTATTAAAACCCACTTTTCGACCGATAGTTCCTATGGCAGCTATAAGATATAGTCATCCGATTTCAACCAAAACTTCCAAATCTATGTAAAAGCGTATAATATTAATAATCGCTGATGTGAGACACGTTAACATTAAAAACAAAAAAGTTTTTCTCACAAAGACCCACTTTTCGACCGATCGTTCCTATGGCAGCTATAAGATATAGTCATCCGATCCGGTCGGTTCCGACATATTAGCAGTGTGCAGTAAAAAGAAGATTCTGTGCAAAATTTCAGATCGATAGCTTTAAAACTGAAAGACTAGTTCGCGTAGAAACAGACAGACAGACGGACAGACAGACGGACAGACGGACAGACGGACAGACAGACGGACGGACAAAGCTCAATCGACTCAGCTCGTCACCCTGATCAAGAATATATATGTTTATAGGGTCGGAAATGAATATTTCTATGCTAAAGTTATAAGCGGAAACTATGGGGGATCAAATTATTAAAAAATACCCTTTGCAAAATTGAGTAGAACGGATTTTTGTTATAAAATGCCCGGGTTTCAACAGGGTTATAAATAAATTGAAATATATAATACAATTAGGACACAGAAGGGAAATACCTGGATAGGACCCACTGATTAAAAGAAGATCCATTTTGGATCGTGTGAGAGACACCGTAATTAACGCTATGGGCAAACAGCAAACCGGTTTAAAAATTTCCCAGTCCCGAGTAATGTGCTCTGCGTCCCATTCTGATTGTGAAAACGATATTTGCCTCCTTGAAAAACAAGGCAAGGCTTAATCGGTAGGCTCCACCAACACTAAATCGCCCAACATCCGTTCCTATGAAGCGTAATCGCTGTCTATTTAGGAACAGAACTCGATTTGGATTTGAGGCTATGTCCTTCATCTATATTTACTTAGGAAAAGAAATGTTAAATAGCCGTACCTTATGTCAATAAACATAGCATTAACATTAATCCTAACATTTCAACATTTATTATTCGATCTTTGTGAAAATTTCTGAGATTTTAGAAATGGATCTAGTGGTTTATTCAGATAGACAGACGGACGCCTATGTCTATATAGCCGTGGGCATTTTACATACATTTGCACGACTTTAATATACCCTTCTAAATAGTATCTCCGGTTTTTGATTCTATAAAAATTTATAAACATACTGGAATAGAAAATTTGCACAATAGCTTTCTTTACTGATCGGTCATTGTACTAGCCAAGCATTTCTTAATGCAACTCCAAATAGTACTCCAAAATGGATTATGGTGAAAATAACTAGAAATGTGTTTTCTTGAAATAGGAAAATAAAAGCAAAAAAAAAAAATTTGTTTGATAAAAACACAGTTTAAAAACAAAAACAAACTGAAACAAAATTTTGCTGTTATTTTGCAAGTTATGACCAACAGTCAGTTCCAATCAAAGTTCAATTTTGAAATGGTTACAATAGTGGCGCCATTTATTTTTGTCAGTTTTTAAATGGTCACAGTGCACAGTGGTCGATTTCATAGGCCAAATATATCAAAAATATGTCCGAAATTTCCCATTGTAAGTATACAAACTAGTTCTGGAAAGAACAGTAATACAAACGGTAAATTGATTTTTGGTTCATCCCGGCCGAACGCTCTACGATAGAAAAAAGAAAAGAGACAACAAAACCAGAACAGAGCTTTAAATTTGTCCCACAAGAAAATAAAGTTTTAAAAGGTATTGACTATAAAAATTAGTGAATTTTTGTCTAATAATATGTTTATCGGGGTACCACAGAAATCTCTAGAGATTTTGCCGACGTTTGGTTTGGAAATCTCTCGAAAAGTTCGCGGAGCCACAGAACCTTTAAAGATTTCATTTTCTAATTAGAAAATCTAGTTGGTACACCAGATGTTCCACCTCTCTAAAAACAGGGCTTAATCTCTCCCACCAAAAATTTCCCTAATTTTAGATGGGGGTTAATTTAATGATCAACTGAAATTTTTGATTGTATTATATGTTTTATGATGCATTTTTAAATAATAATTCAATTTTAAGTCGCATTCTCCACAAATATAATGCAAAATTTTAAAATTTTTTGGCGCCGAACATGAGGTATTAGTTTCCATCCTTTAATCCGCTTGCTGTCATGTAGAGGGCGCCACTTCGACAAAAGAAGCTAGTGGCACCTAAGAATTGGAATTCGGTTGGAATTTGGTTGGAAGAAGTTTCTGTGGCACACCCGAATATATTGTTTTAAAATAATTGTTTGCCGGTGAGTTGTCGAGTGGTGCATTTTTCTTAATGCATTGATTTGAGGTAGAGAATATGTTGTGACCCCTGTCTTATAGCCTATTTCCACTGAACAAATGAAGCTTCATTTCATGAAATGAAGAAAATGATATCATTTCTTCCATACGAATTGTTACTTCATTTGGCCATTTATTTCTATCATTTCTCGAAAATGATGACAATTGCCCCGATTTTGCTTAAAATATAAGGTTGTCAAAAAAGTCTTGCGGTATTTCCGCAAGCTTGTCTTTGCATATCTTCGGTGTTTTTGCTCGGATCTTGTAGTGGTATGCAGAATAGAATATATATTCAATCATTTGGTTCAAACTTAAAAATTGTAGCTCTGACAGTTTTTCGCGGTTAGAAGGAGAAGGAGGAGGAATTTACCAAATCTGAAGCAAACTTGATTTGGGTACGATATACACCTACATACATGCAAACATTTGTGGCTCTACCTCTTATAGTCTCTGAGATCAACGCGTTCATACAGAGAGAGAGACAGTTTTTCGCTGCTAAAAGATGGAGGAGGTGGAATTTTCCAAATCTGAAACCAACTCGAGTGTGGGTACAGTATACACCTTCAAACATGCAAAAATTGGTGGCTCCACCTCTTATAGTCTGTGAGATCCACACGTTTATACAGAGAGAAAGACAGTTTTTCGCTGATAAAAGATGGAGGAGGAGGAATTTTCCAAATCTAAAACAAACTCGATGTGGGTACAGTATACACCTACATACATGCCAAAAATTGTGGCTCTATCTGTTAAAGTCTCTGAGATCGACGCGTTCATACAGACAGACAGACGGACAGACGGACATAGCTAAATCGACTCGGCTGTTGATGCTGATCAAGAATATATATACTTTATGGGGTCGGAGGTGTTTCCTTCTGTCTGTTACATACATTTGCACAACTTCATGATCCCCTTTTTCCCAATTTTAATGAGAACAGGGTATAAAAACAAGCTTTTACAATGGCCACTGCGTACCCCGGACATAAATCCCATTGAAACCGTGTGGGGTTACCTTCTACGTCGTGCTTATGCTGGTGGACAAAAGTTGAATTAGGAAAAACCATCAGATCCATCCAAGTTGAAGTGTTTTTCATTTGAAAACACTACTGTACGCCATTCCTTTTACCAAATAGGAATGGTAAAATATATTTGTGTGTTGATTTAATTTGTTTGTTTCAGTCAAATATTTGTATATTACTTTTAAAATGCTTGTCCCTAGATTTTTTTTTTTACTAGATTTTACATTCTAGCACGAAATGTTATTAACTTATAAATATTGTGCTAGCCAGAAGAATAAAATCATTTGGTAAAAAAACATTATTACATATGTCTTTAGGAAGACATTCATTTAGTTATTGTAACATTAAACATAATATAGAGAATAATCACGTAAAGAAAATTATAGTTAAAATTAAGACATAATATTAAAAATTTAAACATATTTCATTTCATTTAAAATTGCGAAATTGAAGATTATTAAATTTAAAATCTAAGACTGCAGGAAAATAAATAGAAGATACATAGAATATTATATCTTAATTGGTAGGGGAGAATGGGTGGTTTTGAGCAGAGAGGTTGTGGTCAATGGCCCAAAAAACAAGTACAATGTTTGTTTATGTCAAGTGTCTCCTTCTTAGAACCTAACTTTTGGCAAAACCTAGTCAACACTTTTGTTTGTGCATTTTTGACTTGTGATAATTAATTACAATTTTTTCAGAACGCTAAAAGTAAGTATGAAGGAAATATCTTTGGTCAATTGCCTTTTTGATTAAATTATGAATTTAAAAAAATTATATTTTGGTTATGTGACGTCAACTAAAAAAAAGTGATATATAGGGGGTTGTGAGCTACTTTGCCTAACAGTCAGTTATGACTTGCAAATAGAATATTGCAATGATGCGCAATAAAACAGAGGAAAAATGGTCCAAAGAAGTAAAAAACATTAAAAAAGGCAAACAAAAGAACAGCCACCGCCAAAAAGTGCTCCTAATTAAAAGAAAACAAGCCCGCTGCCGTCAATCAATTTTAACTTTTCATTGATACTTCTTTTTTCAAAATATGATAGAAATTGTTAAATTTTCATTAAATAAAGAATAATTGCTTAAAAATACGAATTTTAAACTTTTAAATGGGTGGCTCACAACCCCCACAAATTTTCGAAATGTCAAAATATCACTTTTTTTCAATATGAAATGAAAAAACCCCAAAAAATTTGAGGAAGTTACAAGGTCGAACCAAAGACATTAGAACATGAAGATGAGTAACGCCATACGATTTTTTTGCACACGATTTTTCTCCTGGCTTTTGAATGGCTTTTCGCTCTTTTGAAATTTTGTCCAGAAGCCAGAGAGAGAGAGAGCTCTAGAGCCAGCCGCATTTTTGTACGCATACAGCGACAGCCGACGACTGTAAGTGTGCACACGTATTCTCAAGCATTGCTCACACAAGCAAGCGCATTCTATTTTTGGATTTTTACGCTCTCAACTTTGTGTGAGCGGAGAGAGCGTGATTTTCAAGGCCATCAAAAAAAAACAGCTGCATATTGCAAAACCATTGTATGGGCGTTCGGCATCTTAGAGATTATATTGGTCTTTGGTCGAACGGCATTGATAATGAATTGTGTATCAGAACTTTTCACCCTGGTCTTAGTGCAAATTAGATTTATTGTCCTTTGTGTCGCACTAAAGCTTAACGTAGAGAAAAGGTAGAACGGTTACTTAGTATAAATTATTTTGTGAAGGCATGGTTAGGACCTTCAAGTATATAAACGATTTTAAGGTCAAATTAAAAAATTGGTTTGCAAAGTCAGTTATGGGATTCCTCGGTCTAATGTTAAAAACATACCTCGCAATTTTGGTAAAAAGGGCATTCATTTTCTTAAAGCTAAAAGCAACGCATTTTCCAAAGACTCCTACCCCATAAAGTACCGAGGGAATCACGTAAGCTTTGGCAATTAGGAGTCGGATTTTTTGAGGCAGATACCTCCTTGTCAAGTTTAGCTGTCGTAGCATTCCATATGTTATCCCAACTGCCCGGATTATATGATCGCCTCATGAGAGCGTTGTGCTAAATAAGAAACCAAAATTGACAGCTTGGTCAACATACTCATGGGAGAGTCATCAATTTTCAGAATCGAAAAATGTTCTGGGTTTATTTTCTTCTTGTATATTATTAAACATTTGGATTTCGAAGGGTTGAGCCCAAGACCATTTTCTTTCGCCCATTTGCTTATACATTGAAGCTCGCTATTGCACACATTTATGCACTCACTAATTTAGCTTAACGGACTACTAACATACAATTGGACATTGTCTGCAAACATGTGGATTTCACTATTTGACAATACACTAGGAAGATCATTCACATAAATGGTAAATAACAAAGAGAAAAGAACAGAACCTTGCGGGACACCTCGCTTGGTCGGAAGAAAACATGAAAAATCAGACGACGTAACAACAACTTGACAACGATTAATTAGGGACGAGGACAGAAGCTATCCATGTTTTAGAAAAATGTAATTTTAGATAATTCAGTGCAGAAAGTCATAAACAAAAAGGAAATAAAAAAAAATAATTAAAAAAAGAATAAAAAAAAAAGTGGGCACCCCGTTGTCGATTTTTTTTTGATATCTTTGGTCATTTCAAATATTGCTGTTGTACTGCTCCTATATGATGAAAACCAGATTGGTTATGGAAGAAATATTCGATTTAAGAACCGGAACAATTTTGTAATTAATATCTGAAAGTTGAGTGGGTAAATGCCTAGTTAACAATGTTTAAGTTTCTTATTGCCCTTTTACCTAACTTTTGGCAAGCAACCTATCAGTCTACACCTTCTTTAAGTTCGTGAACCAGAACTCGACTTTTTTTTTCAAAAAAGAAAGTTTTTTTTTCATTTTTGACTTGTGTAATATTATACAAATTTTTTTTCGTAATGACAAAAGTAAGTATGAGGGAAATATCTTTGGTCAATTGCCTTTTTGATAGAATTTTGATTTTTTTGTAACAATTTTTTTTTTGGTTATGTGACGTCACCAAAACAAAAGTGAGATATGGGGGGTTGTGAGCCACTTTGAAAAAAATCGGTTTTGACTTTCAAAGAGAATATTGCAATGACGCGCAATAAAACAGAGGAAAAACTCTCCAAAGAAGTTAAAAAAAACATTGAAAAAGGCAAACAAAAGAATAGCCACAAGCAAAAAGTGCTCGTATATAAAAGAAGAAAAGCCTGTTGCCGTCAATCAATTTTCACTCTTCATTGATATTTTTAATTCAGAATATGAGACAAATTGTTCATTTTTTATTTAATAAAGAATAATGGCTTAAAAACACGAATTTTGAACTTTTAGATGGGTGGCTAAAATAAATAAAAAATCACCAATAATAAAAAAACAAAAATTTTTTAAAACTAGTGAGAAGGAAAGTTTTGTGCATCTTTTACCTAAAATACGAAATTTACAGAACGAAAAAATATTGATTTTTGGCGCAGTTATGTTCGAAAAACAAAACTATGATCACAACCCCCACTCCCCCCTACAATTTTAAGGAATTTGGGATTTATGTTGTCAAGACCCACAGCGTTTTATTTTATTTTAAGTATTGCTTCGAGGACATCACTTTGACTAACACTGCTAAAAGTAAAACTAATATTGCAGCTAATAAAAGATAGAACATGTAAGTACGGATAAGGTGAAACACTAGGTACAGCTATATTCACAAAATAATTATTGAAATCATATTCACATCTAATTCGAGTCTTATGATCCCTTAATTTTGTAGAACCGAAACCCTTTTCAACTTTTTTTTTGCTCCAGCTCAGATTGAGGTTCGGGAGTATAATCTTTTTCTGCTCCAGTACCCGGAGTCGAACCGGTTTTCAACCCTGATCACTACCATTAAAAATTTACAAACTTTATTTATTTTTTGCGTTTACAGCAACTTATTAGTGGTTTGGTATAGTTTCGTTTCGGTTCGGTTCGGTAAAATATTTAAGTATAACTATTACAATTTGATGCTTGCTGGCTCGAGGTCAAGAAGAAAAAAAATATATTGGAAAAAAACACAAACTAAGTTTTTTCTTCTTGACCTCGAGCCAGCAAGCATCAAATTCTACAATTAGAAAGGTCGCTAACCAACAACTCTATAACTATTTACAATATAATATGACTTCCAGTTTCAATTCCGCTCGGCAATTTGAAATAGTATATTGACTGTAGATCAATAATATAGAAATTAAATTAAAATTTTTCCCACAAATGTATAATACCATTTGAACTACAAACCTACTCATATATTTTTTATTCATTTCTGTTTTGCTGCCACTCTCTCATTTTCTATAGATTCAACATTTTTTTTTCACACTTTAAATTATTTATTAGTCTGCACTTGACTTCAATTTAGCCAATCGTTGTCCCTTTGCCCCTCTCCCATGACCTCGCTGCGAACTAAAACTACAATTTGCATATTTAGTTTGTTGTCGTTGTTGTTGTTGTTGTTGTTGTTGTTGTTGTTGGTACGGCCTGACTGCTGCTCTGCACGGTTGCAGGGGCCTTGGGAAGGGGTGGAGGGGGGACAACAATGCTGACGAAAAATTACAATTTTATTTTGTCGCATGTCGCGCGGCCCCAAAATATGCAAAAGAGCAAATGCGTCAATAAATGCACAACAACAAGAGCAAGAGCAAATTGTGTGCTGAAAATGTTTTATTGTGTCAATGCTGGCCAAGAGAAGAGAACTGAGGAGGAGCAGCTGGCATGGGCCATTTCCCAGGCGTCCAAAACAAATGCGAACCGAAACCGAGTTCGTTGTCGTCATGACACACATTGTATTTGCAGCTCATTATGCCAGCTGCCATTAAAAGTGAAAGAGAAGCCCAGGGACAACAACAACAACAACAAAAAACGGCAAATACATTGCGAGAAATTGTCACAGGCCAAGTCCTGCCTGAGACCCCACTTCACCATTCATATCCTTGCACTTCACTCAGCTGGAGGCAATCAACAAGCTCCCAGCTCCTTGCCTCGCCTGCCAAACCTTATTGGCTCCAATTGGGGTCAACACAAGAAGGTCGCGATAACAGCGCAAATAATTGGTAACGGCAAATGGCAAGAGAGAACTGAAATTGCATTGAACAGTTGAGGTTCAGTTCCGTTTTTTTCCCCAAGAGGACGCTAAGGAGGACAAGTAACTCAAAATGTGGCTAAATAATGACCAGATGAGACTTACGTTTGATTGGCAAAAAAAAAAAGGAATTTAAATTAAATGATCGTTTTATTGAATTAGGATGAATGTAAGCCAGTGAAGCAAGGGCGTAGCCAGGGGGGGCCCCCCCCTAAAAATTTCCAAACAATTGACTTGAAAAAAATTAATGCTTTCATCATTTTGTTTAAGTTGCCGCCACTATACATTGGAGATGGCTTATTACATGATATCGATAGAATCGATTGATGATCGTTCATCGTACAAACTCCCATCACTAAAATACATGACGAGACTCGATTTAGCGTAGCCAAATCAACGGCTGATTTCCATAATTTGTGCTTAAATAAATAAGAAAAAGCAGTGTCAGTAAAATCAAATGGACATTCGAAAGTTTTTTTCTAGCCATTCGTGTAAGTACTTATGGATTTCTGTGTGAATGTTTATAACTTCTCTACAATTTTAATGTAGCTTCAAAGAGGAGGCATAGCCCAAGCGAGTCGGATGACACTGAAAAGAGTCCCGAACGATTGGCCATTATGGACGAAGATGACTGTCATCCAAATGACATAGGCGTGTGGATCAATCAAACTAGTGTCATGACCTACACCCAAAAACGTGAGCTACTCGCCAACTGCTGGGCGCCTCCACCTAACTATGACTTTGCTTCCGACGCCACTCTTCTAAAGCGCAAATTTAACTACAATTGGCTTGAAATGTATAAGCCCTGGATGGCTTATTCACGGAAATTGAAAGGAGCTTTATGTATATATTGTGTTTTGTTTAAGCCGGTAAAAATACGTGGAGTGGTTTCCTCGTTAGTTGTAAAACCGTTCGTAAACTACAAGAAATTGCATGAACACTGTAAGTCTCACGCGGCATCTAATGTTCACAAGGAGGCCACAGAATCGGCCAATTCGTTTTTGACACAGAAGCCAGTTGACGTCCAAATGAAAAGTGGCCACGAACATATTAAAGCAGGAAATAGGCAATTCTTAAAATCTATTGTTTCTACAATAATTTTTTGTGGAACGCATGATCTTCCACTTCGAGGAAAATTCAATGATGAAGCTAGAAATATTAATATGTAGTTGTATTCATCTTGTTTTCAGGTGGTATATTGCATGATTTGCTTATGCTGAGACTTGAAGCTGGTGATTTAGCTTTAAAAACAAATTTTGA
>JAEIFU010003812.1:0-23658 GCA_018904235.1 Lordiphosa stackelbergi | reverse complement strand
TCAGAAAAAAAACCAAGCCGATCGTGCTTGATATCAAGCCGATTTGATATCAAAAGTACGGTAAGACGGAATATTCTTGGATCCAAGCCGAAAATACTGAAATCAAGCAGGAATTTCTGAGACTGAATTTCTTGGTTTTAAATTTAGTCGGCTTCATATCAAGCATAGATCTTCTTGAAAGTAAGCAAGAAAAATCTCGATTTCAAGCATAGATCTTCTTGGTTGTAAGCATGGAAAGTCTCAATTCAAGCATAGATCTACTTGGTTTTGAGGATGGAAAATCTCGAATTCAAGCATACATCTTCTTGAAAATAAGCATAAAAAGTCTCGATTTCAAGCATACATCTTCTTCAAAATAAGCATTCAAAGTCTCGATTTCAAGATTAGATCTTCTTGATTGTAAGCATAAAAAGTCTTGATTTGGTTTAATTATTTTTATTACTAATAAATATTAAATTATTACATAAATTATTATATAAATTAAATGTACTTAATTCTAAGCACTTTTTATTCGTTGTTTAGAGTATATAAATGAAGAGGTTGAGTAACGAACTCAGATAACTTAAAAATACAAGTGTAAGTCTCCTTATCTATAACGTATGCTAAACCTAGAAAATAATTCAGCTTATATTTGGTACCTTTATATCGTAGTTCATTATACAATTTGTAAGATATATTGTTAAATTTTTCGCGGTGCTGTCCAGTAAGGGTTGTTACATCCAATAAATTTTTTTCCTTTAGCTAACTCGTCTAGCAGCTCACGCAAGCCCTATGAAAAATATTGTATCGAATTGAAAAAAAAAACATACATATAGGGTTAAATAATAGATAATAGTCATAATAATAACAATGAATAATATAAATAAATAAATCTCAATATATCAAATAAAGAAATGTTTATTAAATTTACCTTCTGCAGCACATGGCGTGTGCTACTTTCCGTGGTGGATGTTGACAGCCACGACGAAATTAAGAGGATGGCACAGTGTCACATAGTGTTTGCGAGTCGAATCCGTACTAGAAAATAGTGAATTAAAAATTAAAATATTTAATAAAATATAGAGAGCGTAAGTTAAAGTCGGGCTCTAACCGACTTCGATATACCCACTCACGAAAAACATGTTTATCAGTGTTCCCGCGTTCCTTTTAGTGTGACCATCCAAAAGTATGCAAATTTTTTAGGGTGGTAGCGGGGAGGGCTTCGGTTCACTTTTTTGCTTATAACTTTTGAGAACCGTTCATCCGATCTTTATCATTTCTTTCGGCAAATCGATTTATTTTGCTAATTACTAACTATCTCTCTAAAAGTACGAATCTATCTTTGCAACTGTAGGAGATATAACTTTTTCCAAATTGTGGGGCGGGAGGGGGCGTGGCCAAAATTTGAAAACAAACTTGATCTGCGTGCAGATAAAAGAAGCATTTGTCCCATACATGTCAAACCCCTATCTCTTACCATCTCTGAGATCTAGGTGTTCATACAGACAGACGGACGGACGGACGGACGGACAGACGGACATGGCTATATCAACTCAGCTCGTCACGCTGATCAAGAATATATATACTCTACTATGTGGTCGGAGATGCTTCCTTCTGCTCATGTTACATTATTTGTATCGATCTTAGTATACCCTTTTACTCTACGAGTAAAAAAAAAAAATGGGGGAGCCGCTGGGGGTTGTGAGCCACTCGAATATTGGCAACAAAAAAATATATTTAAACTTTTTAGTTAGTGAGTTCTAGCTGGCTCTAGGTCGAGGGGAAGAAGTTGTGTTTGTTCACAACTGAAAACAACTTATGCATTATTGTACACCAAAAAATGAGCTGGTTTCCATACGGTACCATTTCATCATTCTCCCGAATGAATCTTCAGTAGGCTTATCGCTGGAGAAAACATCACTTGTGCCGCTTCCATAAATTCAAAAGGGCCAAAAACAATGAAAGTAAAAATAGGACAAGCTTCCATGTTTTCAACTTACTGGAGAATGAGAATAATGAAACAAAAGGTTCCAGGTAACCAGCTAACTCTTGTTGGAGAACAATGAAGAATTAGTTGTTTTCTGTGAACAACCACCACTACTGGCCCATAGACAGCCAGAACTCACTATTAATAGAAAGTCGCCAGATAAATACAAACTCTATATAAGAGACGGCACGTTTCTCTTTTTTTGTAAACGAAACTAACAAAAGTTTCAAGAAACAACGTAAACGCTTTTGAATGCTTGCATTCAAAATTAACGGCCAGTTCTACTCCTCAAAAGCTGTAGCTTTTGGACTTAGAACTTTGAGCTTAAGCTAAGCTTATGTTTGAAAACATGGAAGCTTGTCCTATTTTTACTTTCATTGTTTTTTGAGGTTCCCAACTGATTAAAACATTGATTGTATGGAAAGGCAGCTGAAGTGATGTTTTCTCCAGCGATAAGCCTACTGAAGATTCATTCGGGAGAATGATGAAACGGTACCGTATAGGCAACCAGCTCATTTTTTGGTGTACAATAATGCATAAGTTGTTTTCAGTTGTGAACAAACACAACTTTTTCGGACAAAAAAAAAAAAAAAAAACAAAAAAAAAAAAAAAAAAAAATAAAAAAAAAAAAAAAAAATTTAAAATTTTATATTTTTTTCATACCTCCCCCCTAATTTTTAATTTATAAGGGAAGAAAACAAACAAATCTACACCTTCTTTAAGTTCGTGAACCAGAACTCGACTTTTTTTCCAAAAAAAGTTTTTTTTCATTTTTGACTTGTGATTATTATACAAAATTTTTTTTGTAATGACAAAAGTAAAATGAGGGAAATATCTTTGGTCAATTGCCTTTTCGATAGAAATATGTTTTTTTTTGTAACAATTTCTTTTTGGTTATGTGACGTCACCAAAAAAAAAGTGAGATATGGGGGGTTGTGAGCCACTACGAAAAAAAGTCGGTTTTGACTTTTAAAGAGAATATGGCAATGACGCGCAATAAAACAGAGGAAAAACTCTGCAAAGAAGTAAAAAACATTGAAAAAGGCAAACAAAAGAACAGCCACAAGCAAAAAGTGCTCGTATATAAAAGAAAACAAGCCTAATGCCGTCAATCAATTTTCACTCTTCATTGATATTTCTTAATTCAGAATATGAGAAAATTTCTTCATTTTTTCATTTAATAAAGAATAATGGCTTAAAATCACGAATTTTGAACTTTTAGATGGGTGGCTCACAACCCCCCACAAATTTTCGAAATGTCAAAAAATCACTTTTTTTTCAAAATGAAATAAAAAACAAGTGAGAAAGTCGGTCAAGCCCGACTATAATATACTCTGTACCTCTCTCTCTCTCTCTCTCTCTCTCTCTCTCTCTCTCTCTCTCTCCCTCTAAGATTGTGCGGCGTTGGTTGTGAAAGGGTGGGTGGTGGGTGGCGGGGGTGGCCGGGAATGATTCAGATTCACTTATTTGCTCATAACTTGAGAACCGCTCGTCCGATCTTTATCATTTCTTTGGCAAATCGATACATATTCCTAATGACTAACTATCTCTGGAAGGTACAAATCATCTATCTACAAAACTGTGGGAGATATGACGTTTTTTCAAAATTGTGGGGGCGGGAGGGGGCGTGGCAAAAATTGAAAATAAACTTGATCTGCCTGCAAGTATAAGAAGCATTTGTCCCATACATGTCAATCCTCTATCTCTTACCATCTCTGAGATCTGTTTGTTCATACGGACGGACAGACAGACGGACAGACAGACGGACAGACGGACATGGCTATATCGACTCGGCTGTTGATGCTGATCAAGAATATATATACTTTATAGGGTCGGAAATGATTCTTTCTCCCTGTTACATACTTTTGCACAAACTTAATATACTCTATGTACCTTCGGTACAGAGTATAAAAACGCAAAATTTTATTTTTTAAAACTAGTGATGAGGATAGTTTTGTGCATCTTTTAACTAAAATACAAAATTTACAGAACAAATATTGATTTTTGGCAAAGTTATGTTCGAAAAACAAAACTTTGATCACAACCCCCCACTCTCCCCTATATATATATATAAGTATACTTATTTCATCATGGACCAAGGAATAAACACTAACACAAAATAAAAACGCGATACCTACATACATAAAAAAAGAGAAAAAGCGTGGCGGCTTTTTTTGTATATGTGCATGTATGTACAAAATTTAGCACTTTTACTTACCCTATAAATATTTGAGGGCTTCTTTTAAACCAAACTCATTTAGAAGCATTTCGAGTTTTTCGGAATAGTCCATTGTGTTTTGTTTTCGTGTTTTTTTTTTGTTAATTTCCAAATTCTTTGACTTTTCACTTTCAATTGAGTACCGACGCAGCAAAGATGGCAATTTCAAAGCTGCCTTCGCTGTTTGCAGCTTCGTGACAGCCGGAGCGTTGGCGACGCTGAGAGCAAGAGCGAGAATTGTTCTCATTTTTTGCTCCCGCCTTCGGTAATGGCTCCCCGCACTTCCCTCGCCCACGAGTTCGGAAGTCAAGATCTATTGTCTTCTCGTATGCAAGCAGTTTTCGTCTTAAAAATCAAGAAGAAAAAAAATCTAAATTGAAGCCGATTTCAGTCTCGCCGACTCGTGCTAGATTTCTCTGGGTGTTTGATTTGTTTGGCGCCCTTGCCAAAAAAAACTGACAGCTGCAAATTCGATCCATTGCGATGTTTGCGATAGTCCTGTGGGAGTGCGCTGGCATGACGGCCAGCTATTTCTCATGCAAAAATTGCATTTCGGAATAATTTTTTCATTTTGCCGCTGAAGCCCTTAATTTTTTTGATTTGTTTGCCACTCAAGGCCATTATTTTTTGTTCTTTTTGCCACTGAAGGCTTTTTAAATAAATAAACGTTCTTTTTCAAGACCGTTGCAGTCGAGTAGCCCGACTTCAATATACCCTGTACAATTGACAACGAGAGCGTAAGTTATAGTCGGCTCTAACCGACTTCGATAAACCCGTTAGTCATGAAAAAACATGTTTAATAGTGCTCCTGCGTTCCTTAGGGTGACCATCCGAAAAGTATGCAACATTTTTTTAGGGTGGGTGGGGTGGTAGCGGGGGGCTTGGTTCGCATTTTTGCTCATAACTTCTGAACCGTTCATCCGATTTTTATCATTTCTTCGGCAAATCGATTCATTTTGCTAATTACTAACTATCTCTAGAAAGTACGAATCGTCTATCTTCAAAACTGTGGGAGATATAACGTTTTTTCCAAATTGCGGGGGCGGGAGGGGGCGTGGCCAAAATTTGAAACAAACTTGATCGGCGTACAGATAAAAGAAGCATTTGTCCCATACATGTCAAACCTCTATCTTTTACCATCTCTGAGATCGACGCGTTCATACAGACAGACGGACGGACAGACGGACGGACAGACGGACAGACGGACATGGCTAAATCGACTCGGCTGTTGATGCTGATCAAGAATATATATACTTTATAGGGTCGGAAATGTTTCCTTCTCCCTGTTACATACATTTGCACAACTTCATGATCCCCTTTTACCCATTTTCAATGGGTACAGGGTATATCAAATAATAAAAAAAAAAAAATTATCACAAAAGAAAATACTCCCTAGCGATATAATAATCTAATCTAAAAGCGACGGGCGATAAGTACATATCTTAGAGCTAAAATCAAATTATTAATCTTTATTATTTATCTACCAAATCCACCTTCAAAAGTTTTTTCATAATTTTAAATAAATTTATTGTAACTCATTAAATACTTAAATATTAGCTACACCTTGATCTGATATACATTTTTATAAAAAATATTGAGTGTTAATATTCTTATAAAATATTCTGATAGCGACTGTATATAAACTGATTACAAATTTAAGTAAGGTCTATCGTGGATTATCGAATACAAAACAAGTTGAGGAACTTGGATGGACTAAACACCGCCAAATTTTTTAAGTTTCAAGAACATAACTATAAGGGTTGCAAACCACTCGGAAATAAGAATTGGTTCGGTTCGGTGGTTCACACAGTTTTTGAACCGCCAGTTTGGTATATTGTAGGGTTGTCGAAAATTTCAAAAATATCTATATCGATATTTTTGGCGATATTGACAAAGTATCATTTCGATATAAATATTTTGGTGACAAAAACATCGATATTATCGATAATTTCGATATTTTTCAATAAAAGCCCGGATCTTAACAATGAACAGGTCTATTGAGGTAATTGAGGCGTCATTTGATGCGTAACAATGGGCGTGTTCACCAGCATACACCAATCATCTAACAAAAATCATCAATCAAAAAAAAAGTGTTAGTCTGCTGGTGAACGAGTTTGATAGAATTTTTAGGCAACAGAGTTATCGATATATTTTTGCTGGCGGAAGGTTTGAATTTTTGACAACAAACAGCTTAATATAATTAAGAACTGACTACTAAATATTTATGACCGTCGTCACTAGCACCAACTGCTCCTGGAATTCCCCTTGAATTTTCCTTAAGACTTTGTTAGCCATTTAATGTTTGTTGTAAGCCCGGCCCCGGCGAGAATGTGCACATAAAATAGAATATCCGATGGCCAAATCCACAAAGTGGCAATGGGCTAAGAGCATAGGTGGGTAAATAAGGACAATTCGTTCCTGTCCTGTCCCGAACCCGACCAACAAAATTTAATTCAATATCGTCGCGCGTCTCTCGGGTCCAGCTGGAATCCCGTCGCGAGCCCATCTCTAGCTATGAGTTCTTAACGATGCACGGGACATCATAAAATAATCCATAAATTTGTTCATTCTATATTTTTGTACTGTCCCAACTAGCAGTGTGGCCAAAAGATTTGAGTTTCCTTCTACTTAGAGCTGGGCAATGGCAAAAAAGATGAAGTAATGTCTCCTGATGTTTTAAAGAAATCGCTGTGAGCGATTCCCAAGCCCGCTGCATGCCTGCTAATAAGGCAGTGACCCGTTATGGCCCAGACCAGAAGTAAGATTTTCCCTTTCAGGTTAAACGAGGACCACGTGACCCTAGCTACCAGGCGCCGGGTCATTCCTTGTGATTATCTTGCATGAGGATATGGGCATCCCTAACCAGCTCTTCTCCGAGAGGAGCTGAATGGTATTGCATTGACAAACTGTGATGAGGTGTCCATGTACCCAGATGAGGTGGTTACTACGCGTACGCAGGGCTTCTCCTTTTTGGAGTGGCGGCTTTTCAAGATTCCCTCCTCCTGCGCAACAACCAGTAGAGCCTTCAGAGCCTTGCACGAATTTCCGTGAGCTACTGGCGAATCCACGTCCTCTGCCATTTCATTTATTAAAAACAAAGAGGTTTTCACATTCATTTTGCATTTGTCTTTTCTAAATTGCTTGTTTGTTAACTTCTGACAGCAGTGTGCTATCGATAACAAATCATAAACAAGCAATTCTAACAAACTATTTCTTTGTTAGATTCACATCTAACACAATCACGAAAAATAGCAAACATGATTGCGCATAATGCCCGTTCACCAGCACAATCTAACAAAAATAGTCGATTTTTTGTCTTCGATTTATGCTGCTGAACACGCTCAATCGTACAATCTGTCTGCGCAAAAAATTTAGATTTAATGTATATTTATTAAATTAACAAAATATTTATTTTTTTATTTCATATATAACATAAGAAGTTCTGAAAACTTTTTCATGAATTTAAATTTATGGAAGGTAGTTAGAGTTCTGGCATGCTTCTTTCTCTGCAATCCAGAACTAAATAGGCTCCCGTTCCAGGGCAAACAACGGTAAATTCCAATTGTACTCCAATAATTTATTCTCCTGTCCTGGTGGTTGTTGAGATATCATGGCAGTATTATGATCAGCGAAGAGCGATCCTTCAAAAATTACATCTTCAGATGTCGCACACTTGTGTTTAAGGGGGGAGAACAATATGTGTGCAGCATGATTATAGGCGACTGCCACTGTTTGACGATAGTCGTCATGCTGCAATCATGTTATTCTTTACTGTTCTTAAAAATTAGCTGCATTTCAGCCAAGCATCTCCATGCTTTGCGATTAAGTGCGCCTTTATGTTTGTTGAGTTGCCATGGTCCTTACAACTTTTTGCACAGTTTACAGTTAATAAAACAAGTTTTAAACATTGTGCCTTACATGTCCAGAGCACAAGAAACAGTTATTAGCAGCATTGTGACTGAAGGCTAAAACAAAAATATCCCCGAAAAATATCACCAAAAAATATTCGATATCCGATATATCACCTCCGAAAAATATTCGATAACGAGAAAGGCAAAGCTAACTTCGTCTGTACCGAAGTTTTGATACACTTGAAATAGCTTGTCTCAACGGTTAGCAACTTCGACCAAACTTTGCAGATCAGCTTAAAACATTACATATTACCCATGACCGTGTTTGAGAGCAGTAATATTGAAAACAAACCAGTTTTCCTCACAAAATCCCACTTTTCGGTACAAACATTTGTATGACAGCTACAAGAAGTAGTCATCCGATCCGGTCGGTTCCGACATATTAGCAGCGTGCAGTAAAAAGAAGACTCTGTGCAAAGTTTCAGCTCGATAGCTACAAAACTGAGGGACTAGTTCGCGTAGAAACAGACAGACGGACAGACGGACGGACGGACAGACGGACAGACGGACGGACAAAGCTTAATCGACTCAGCTCGTCATGCTGATCAAGAATATATATACTTTATGTGGTCGGAGATGATTCCTTCTAGGGTTGTCGAAAATATAATCGATATATCGAAATATTGATATTTTTGCCCAAAATGAAGAATATCATTATCGAATATTTTTCGGAGGCGATATATCGGATATCGAATATTTTTTGGTGATATTTTTCGGGAATATTTTTGTTCAAGCCTTCAGTCACAATGCGGCGAATAACTGTTTCTTGTGCTCTGGACATGTAAGGCACAATGTTTAAAGTTGTTTTATTAACTGTAAAAGGCGCACTTAATCGCAAAGCATGGAGATGCTTGGCTGAAGTGCAGCTCATTTTTCAAAACAGTAAAGAATAACATGATTGCAGCATGACGACTATCGTCAAACAGTGGCAACCGCCTATAGTCATGCTGCACACATATTGTTCTGCCTTTAAACACAAGTGTACAACATCTGAAGACGTAATTTTTGAGAATCGCTCTTCGCTGATCACAATACTGCCATGATGTCTCAAAAACCACCAGGTCAGGATAAGAAATTAATTGGAGTACAATTGGAATTTACCGTTGTTTGCCCTGGAACGGGACCCTATTATGTTCTGGATTGCAGAGAAAGACGCAATGCCAGTGCTTTCTAACTGCGCAGTGTCATATCTTATACCGGAAAGCTCCGTGCCCTCGAAACGATTGGCATCGGCTATAAAAAGTGTAGTTTCTGACACCAGAAGCCGAATGACCGATGAGCACATAACTCAACGCGTCACCCTTAAATCTTTGTCTAACGATTATTGGTAAAATCAGAAGTTTTTAAGTTTTGAAGATTTATCTGAATAAGTTTTTTTATTCTTTGTAGTTCGAATGCTCTAGTTTAAAAGATGATGAAGTAAACACTGATGAAGTAAGCACTGTTTTCGTTCCATAACTTTAAATTCATGAAAAAGTTTTCAGAACTTCTTTTGTTATATATGAAATAAAAAATATCTTTTGTTAATTTAATAAATATACATTAAATCTTTAATTTTTCTGCTCAGTCAGATTGTAGTTCTTATTACGCGTCAAATGACGCCTCAATTACCTCAATAGACCTGTTTATTGTTAAGATCCATATCTTACTTCTTAATTGTCAGAAAGTGTCAAGCAAGATATGAATCGAAAATTGAACTGCCAGTAATCGCGTAAAACATTGTTTTTAAATCGGCTTAGTAGTTTGAATACAATAACCAAAAATATTTCAAAAAAATCGATTTTTTGCTCGAAAATGCGAAAAATTTTCTTTTTGAACGCCTGGGAAAAATATAAAAAAATCCGAAAAATTATTTTTATTTATTCTACTAATTAATCGCACTTCTACGAAGAAAACCAGATATCGATTATCAAAATCTACGAACAAACACAGGAGCTTTGATCAATTTAGTGTAAAAGAATGTGGTATTTTCGTGATTATTCAAAAATAAATTTCCGTTTGCTTCGACTTTTGTTCGGTTCTTGATTATAATTTTTGTTCTGGCTTTTCGCTCATCTCATAAAGTGACCAAATGACGAAGAAAAATACAAGATTATTTTTTGTGAACACACAAAATATTTAAATTTGACTGTTAGTTCTTCTGTTCAATTTAATCCATCATCGGTACGTGTGACACGATTTTCCTCACCAATACCTTATTGTCTTCGTAAAAGTGCGATTCTTAAGTAGAAAAAATAAAAATAATATTTTTGGATTTTTTTATATTTATTCTAGGCGTTTAAAAATGAAATTTCTTGCATTTTTGAAATATATTTGGTCGTTGAATCAAAACTACTTAACCGATTTTAGAACAATGTTAGACGCGATCGTTGGCAGCTGAATTACCTTTCGATTCATATCTGGCTTGACTCTATCTGACAATTATGAAGTCAGATATGGCTTAAAATGTAAGTGCACCTACCGAAAAAGTGAACAAAAATTCATATTTAAATAAAAAAACGGAGCCATAAAAAAATTTTGAAATTGATTTTTGAGATAACCATTCTAAACTACACTACAACAATATTTGAGTTGAAATGGTTCATTTATTTTTTTTATTATACCCGTTACTCGTAGAGTAACGAGAGCGTAAGTTACAGTCGGCTCTTACCGACTTCGATATACCCGTTACTCATGAAAAAACATGTTTAACAGTGTTCCTGCGTTCCTTAGTGTGACCATCCAAAAAGTATGCAACATTTTGTTATGGTGGGAGGGGTGGTAGCGGGGGGGCTGTGGTTCACTTTTTTGCTCATAACTTGAGAACCGTTCATCCGATACATACATACCCCTAACATTGTTATCCGTTTTAATTTACTTCAATACTCGATACTAGAAGGCAAACAAAGTCAAAATTTGTGTAAACGAACACCTGACTTCCAGGGCTGCCTAAGTTCGCTGTGTTTCAAATTTAATTGTACCAATATAATTTTTAACTGCCCTAGATTATACTCTATTGGAAAAAAATATGGTTTTTGCAAAACTTAAAAAAAAAAATTGAATTTCTGCCAAAATTTTTGGCATTTGGACCAGTGTGCGTTGTAAACTAGTGTTATTAATTAAAAAAGACTTAGGTTTTCAGTTAATCGGGTGTGTTCAAAATTTCTATGGCAATTTCCGTACAAACGTTCTCATTTCGTTTTGAAATCCTACAACTTTACATATCAAGTGACGAGAACATCTTTGGTCACTTGATATTGTCAAAGATTTATTGATATTATAGATGATGCATGTGAAACAAAAAACGATTGTTTTTGGGAGCTGATATTGGATGCAAATTTGTGCTTCTCGCTGCCTGTACGAGGAAACATATATTGAAATTTGGCTATACGTTTTCTAAATTAGCTATACGACTGAGAGCAAAAGTTAATAGATATTATAGATGTCACATGTGACGCAAATAACGATTTTTCTTGGGAGCTGACATTGGATCCCCCAAAAAAAAGTTTGTATGAGATTCGGTATCTATATATGAAGTGTCTTTGATATTGTTTAGAAACTTTGACGGTTTGTTTTCGACTTCTGATAGCCAAGCGAATCAAAATCGTCAAATAATTTCAATTTTCTTTTGACCTGATCAAGTAATCTACGACATATTTGGCACTTCTAATATAAACTTAAACAATTCTAATTCGAAACTGTTTTGGGGAGATACTGATTTGCATCCCCTTTCGGATTCAACAATTAGTTTTGTGGCGAGCGTTTTAGCAAAAGTAAAAGGCGGGGTGGTTTTAGTTTAATTTCAATAAGTTTGGTCTTAATGTGTTTGATTTTGGCGAGAGTGTTTTTGTTGTTTAATGTGTTGTTTGTTCATACATTGTGCTCAAAGTATATGTTTATTTTACAATGTTTTATATTGACTTTAATTGTTGCAAAATACAAATGATTGATTATGTGTAACGAGAGACGTAAGCGAGCGATCGATTTGAGATAAGGCAAGCGACAGACTAAGCAAAGAAGATAAAGGAAAGCTTACATGCAAGCTTTGGAAATTGATCGTGCTTACGATTATGCTTATGTTTCAACAGTGCTGAGCTATTAGCTGCTATTAATGGCAAATATTAACATGCTATTTAGGCAAACAAAATGTGTGATTTAGGATGATTATATGTTGTCGGTTTCTGTTCCCGACATTAACATTAAATGAGATTTAGCTACATATTTTCCTTCTTCTAATATCAGGTTTAATTCCTGGAATCTACGAAATCGAATTCACAAATAGGCGAAGCTCTTTTTTCCAAAGAGCTGACAATTACTGAGCTATGTCGTCCTTTTTGCCCAGAAGTTTGCATGTCATAGAAATATTCATTTCCGACCCTATAAACTATATATATTCTTGATCAGGGCGACAGGCTGAGTCGATTGAGCTTTGTCCGTCTGTCCGTCTGCCTGTTTCTACGCAAACTAGTCTCTCAGTATTTATGCTATAGATCTGAAACTTTGCACACAGTCTTCTATTTACTGCACACTACTAATATGTCGGAACCGACCGGATCGGATGACTATAACTTATAGCTGCCATAGGAAATATCGGTCGGAAAGGAGGTTGAAGTAAAAAAAAATTGTTTGTTTTTAATGTTAACGTCTCCCAACTCAGCGTAAATAGCTTGTCACAACGGTTAGCGACTTCGACCAAACTTCGCAAATCAGCTTAAAAACATGACGTATTACCCATGACCGTGTTTGAGAGCGATAATATCGAGAACAAACCAGTTTTTCTCACTAAAACCCATTTTTCGAACGAACATTTGTATGGCAGCTACAAGAAGTAGTCATCCGATCTGGTCGGTTCCGACATATTAGCAGCTAGCTCCAAAACTGAGGGACTAGTTCGCGTAGAAACAGACAGACGGACAGACGGACGGACAAAGCAAAATCGACTCAGCTCGTCTTGCTGGTCGCAGATGATTCCTTCCATGCGTTACACACTTCTGGTCAAAATTATAATACACTTTCAAGTGTATAAACATTAAAAATCTAAAATTTTAAGTAAATAATTATAAAACAAGTGAGAAAGTCGGTCAAGCCCGACTATAATATACTCTGTACCTCTCTCTCTCTCTCTCTCTCTCTCTCTCTCTCTCTCTCTCTCCTCTCCCTCTCTCTCTCTCTCTCTCTAAGATTGTGCGGCGTGGGTGGCGGGGGTGGCCGGGAGTGATTCAGATTCACTTATTTGCTCATAACTTGAGAACCGCTCGTCCGATCTTTATCATTTCTTTGGCAAATCGATACATATTCCTAATGACTAACTATCTCTAGAAGGTACAAATCATCTATCTACAAAACTGTGGGAGATATGACGTTTTTTCAAAATTGTGGGGGCGGGAGGGGGCGTGGCAAAAATTGAAAATAAACTTGATCTGCCTGCAAGTATAAGAAGCATTTGTCCCATACATGTCAAACCTCTATCTCTTACCATCTCTGGGATCTGTTTGTTCATACGGACGGACAGACGGACAGACAGACGGACAGACGGACATGGCTATATCGACTCGGCTGTTGATGCTGATCAAGAATATATATACTTTATAGGGTCGGAAATGATTCCTTCTCCCTGTTACATACTTTTGCACAAACTTAATATACTCTATGTACCTTCGGTACAGAGTATAACAAGTGAGAAAGTCGGTCAAGCCCGACTATATTTATACTCTGTACCTAGAGTAGGAGATAAATGCAGAGCTGCTGCTGCGCTCATCTCAAAGTTTCTCTCTTTCCTCCTCTCTCACTCTCTTTCTCTCTCTCTCTCTCTCTAAGATTGTGCGTTGGTTGTGAGTGGGTGGGAGGGGGTGGCGGGGGGTAATTCACTTATTTGATCATAACTTGAGAACCGCTCATCCGATCTTTGTCATTCCTTCGGCAAATAGATACATATTTCTAATGACTAACTATCTTTAGAAGGTACGATATCGATCTACAAAACTGTGGGAGATATGACTTGCGTGGCAAAAATTGAAAATAAACTTTATCTGCCTGCAAGTATAAGAAGCATTTGTCTCATAGATGTCAAACCGCTATCTCTTACCATCTCTGAGATCTGTTTGTTCATACGGACGGACAGACGGACGGACAGACAGACGGACGGACAGACGGACATGGCTATATCGACTCGGCTGTTGATGCTGATCAAGAATATATATACTTTATAGGGTCGGAAATGATTCCTTCTCCCTGTTACATACTTTGCCACAAACTTAATATACTCTATGTACCTTCGGTACAGAGTATAAAAAATACATTTTTGATATATACTATTGGTTGATCAAGTCGATCGTGTTTTAATCTCGCCTGCACTTTCTTTCTGGTTGTTGTGCTCTAGTGAGAAAACAATTGTCTTTAATTTGGATTTTCGATCCAGTTAATGAACGCCTTTAATAACAACAAAATTTCAAAACAGTGACTTTGGACAGCATTGAAAACAAAAAAGTTTTTATACTAAAACTTTTTTTCAGATCTATCTTTTGTATGGCAGCTATACTATATAGTTGTCCGATTTGCAGAAAACTTGCTAAAATTATGTGAAAGCATAAAAAACTTATAAATACGAAGTTTGGTAGCGATAGCGTTGAAAACAAAAAAGTTTTTCTCACTAGAACTACTTTTTCAACTGATCATTCCTATGGCAGCTATATGCTATAGTCATCCGATCCGGCCGGTTCCGACAAATGTGCAGCGTATTTGTACCAAAAGACGTATTCGTGCAAAGTTTGGTAACGATAGCTTTAAAACTGACGGAGGAGATAGATTAGAAACAGACGGACGGACAGACGGACATGGCTATATCAACTCAGCTCGTCACGCTGATCAAGAATATAGTCGTAAAATCAAGAGAGTCGCAAAATGCAAAGACCAACACGGGAATCTGGTCACCGATCCGCAAGTGGCGCTTAACAAATGGAGAAGCTACTTCTCCAACCTACTGGGAGGCGATGACGAACATGATGCCGCCTCTAGAGAAGTAGCCTTGCCACCAATCGACAACATAGAGATAGACCCGCCGACCCAACAGGAAGTCTTTTTAGCCATACAAAGGCTAAAGAACAACAAATCACCAGGCGCGGATGATTGTTCAAGGCTGGAGGGAAAGAATTGGTGAGGTGCATGCACCAACTACTTTGCCGTATATGGGTTGACGAAAGAGTGCCCGACGATTAGAATCTAAGTGCCCTATGCGCAATCTTTAAAAAGGGACACCCTGCAGTTTGCGCCAACTCCCGCGGAGCTACTCTCCTTCCCATTGCATATAAGGTTCTGTCGCACATTACTTGTGAACGTATAAATCCGCTTATTAACACACTGATTGGACCTTATCAGTGTGGCTTTAGACCTGGTAAATCCACCACAGACCAGATATTCACACTACGACAAATCCTGGAGAAGACCTACGAGAGAGGCATCAACACATACCATCTTTTTGTTGATTGTAAATCAGCCTTCGACACGCACTTTCAAGGTCAAGGTTTTTTGAAGCCTTGTCTACCCTTGGTATACCAGCAAAGTACGTTCGACTTTGCATGATGACGTTGAGAAGTACACAAAGCTCCGTCAAAATGGGAAAGAACCTTTCCGAACCATGTGATACCAAAAGAGGTTTTAGGCAGGGCGGAACCTTATCGTGTGACTTCTTCAATCTACTGATGGAATATATACTGCGCCGTTGCCCACATGCCAACAGAACGGGCGCCTTTATTTATAAAGATCTAATGCTACTCGGATATGCCGATGATATCGACATCATCGGCCAAAACGATCGGGCGGTAAGCAGGGCGTTTTCTGAGATTGAGGGGCAGTCTGAACTAATGGGTTTAGCGGTAAATGAGGACAAGACGAAATACCTAGTATTCGCGGACAAAAAGTCTTTGCGTCATGGACAATCTGTTGCAATGGGAGAATACATCTTTAAAGTTGTAGAGGATTTTGTTTACCTCGGAACGACGATAACCAGCGACAACAACATCAGCCTCGAAATCCGACGAAGAATCACTCTTGCCAACAGATGCTACTACGGGCTAAGTAGGGAGCTCAAGAGCAGATACCTCAAGCGTAGAACTAAAGTAGAACTAAAGTAGTAGTACAAGTCGCTTTATATCCCAGTCCTGCAATACGGCGCAGACGCATGGACAATGACAGAAGCGGATGAAGCGGCGATTGGCGTGTTTGAACGAAAGATTCTTCGGAGGATTTATGGACCTTTGAAAGTTGGCGATGATTTCCGCATTCGAAATAATGACGAACTGTATGAGCTCTATGGGGACACCTGTCTAGTCAAGCGCATAAAGCACAGCGGCTGCGCTGATTAGGACATGTCACGAGGATGGACGAAGAAGCTCCAGTATGGAAAGATTATTATTCGAAGGCGGCTGACTATTAAGGAAGAGGCAAGCAGGGGAATCCTCCACTACGATGGGACTACCAGGCACGGTTGCCACACTTGGTGTTTTTGCACCAAAACTGGTGTTTTTTTCCTCATGGTGCACTGGCACTTTTTTATTGGATTTGGCTCTTTTTGTCTCTTTTTTCGCATAATTGGCTTAAGCTAAGCTAAAAGTTCGAACATTATTCGGCACCTAATGTAGATCTGGATATTTTTCCCTGTCAAAAAGAAAAATACCTAACAACAATTTGTTTCCGGTCCAACTGGGTGCTTCACCCGCTAGCCAAGCTCCACCTGAAACGCTGATTACTCCATAATCATAATGTCTTATCACTACCGGTGCAAGATGCTGCAACCTATAATACACCTACTGGAACGGCTATACAACACAATACTACGTTTAATATAAGACAGGTTGCCGTTCGCACTGTGCCAATGGATACACAAGTTAACACGATTTTTCATCCTCTACAATTTGATGTCACTCCTTATGTAAAATCGCTTAAAAATTTCTCAGTAGAACAGATTTCGAGAAAATCCCATTTTTCAGTTTTTTGCAATTTTGAAAAAGGACCTCTCACATAATTTCAAATATCTCAATTATGAAATAACTTATGAATAAGTTTTATACACCAAATTAAAATTAAATTTCTTTCAATCAACTAACTTTCAATCGCTCATACATCATTTTATTGTCAAATTTGTGGTGTAGCTGCTAATTACAAAGATATCGAGAATTTTGTTTCATTTTTATCGAAAATTTGAGAAAAAAAAACCGTAAATTACACCGTTATTTTTACCAAGAAAATTTTTTTTTTTGGGGTTTTGGGGGCTATGATTTGAACATTATGTTATACTTGTAGGCAAAATGTTAACATTTGCACTACACATCCATCCCGCAAAGTTTTTCAATGTTTATTGTTTGAGGCCTTTTGTTAGTTCTTGTTGGTCCTTGTTGGTCTTTCCACCTCAGAAACACTGAAACAATTTAATAAATCAACCATTTTGATCACTCAGTTTGCCTCGCTATTTATACATTTTTTAGACGTTAAAAGGCATTTGCGCAGAACCTAAATTTTCAGATTTTCGATTCAGCTTCATGATAAAAATGGAGAAAAAAACAACAAGGAATCCAAGGATGAGGAGGCCGCATAGAATTCGTTTCGTTGTATTGTCACTTCATTTCTTGGAAACTCCAGAAGTCCTAACTATAAAGAAGTCGTCGCACATTTAATAGGAAATTATGAGAAAATAGGTAAAGTTTGTATAACATACTAAAGTTTTCATTACACTCAAACGCTGCACATTGTATTGCGAACAGGAGTAAAAATGTCGTTGAAATTTCATTTCTTCTTCTTTCTTCCCTGAAAACCTCGGCGATGATAGTGATGAGCATAATGAACGATTTCATCAGGATATAAAGAGTGTGGAACGCCGCTATCAAGGATTTTGGGATGAGGAAAACTGTCAAACGGCAGAACAAAATACACCATCGACATTTTTAATACCACTTGAACGGTAAAACTGAATTTGCAAAATTTTTAGGTAAATGCAAATAACTTGTACAATTTCCAACAGAATTCGATGTATGAACACTTTTCGAATTTGTTATACATTAGGTTACATCATCCAAAAAAAAACAGAAATTTGAAAAGAAATTATTCTTTAAATTAAAATAACGGTTTTACGGTTTTTTCAACTTTTCGATAAAAATGAAACAAAATTCTCGATTTCTTTGTAATTAGCAGCTACCCACAAATTTGACAATAAAATGATGTATGAACAATTGAAAGATAATTTATTTTATTCATAAGTTATTTCATAATTGAGATATTTGAAATTAAGTAAGAGGTACTTTTCCAAAAATGAAAAAGCCGTAATTTGGGGTTATCTCGATATCTGTTCTTTTGAGAAATGTTTAAGCCCCACATTCGGATTTAGCGCGTGATTTTTCAAAAGGAATGACATCAAATTGTGAAGGATTAAAAAAAATTAAATACTGTGTAAACTTGTGTGATTAGCTTCGAATTTGTCGATTTTCGATTGCTCCAGTTCCAATCACTGGTTCCGATTCACAAGCCAGCGACACCCGTATCAGTGTAAAATATGAATATAAAAATTTCAATTTAAAACATCAATTAAAAATAAAAGAAAGCTAACTTCGGCTCCACCGAAGTTTATATACCCATGATGATATATTTCTGCCAGCTTTTTATATGGCAGCTATACGATATATTCATCCGATTTTGATCAAACTCTCTAAAATTGTGTTGAGACAGATAATATTTATAACTGAAACGTACAAACACGCTACTATTGAAAACAAAAAAGCTTTTCTCATTAAAACTATTTTCTCGACCGATCATTCCTATGGCAGCTATATGATATAGTCATCCAATTTGAATCAGACTTGACAGAATTATGTGTTAGCATATCATATTGATCAGTAACGAGTTTGGGAGCGATAGCATTGAAAACAAAAAAGTTTTTCATACTAAAACTTTTTTTCAGATCTATCTTTTGTATGGCAGCTATACTATATAGTTGCCCGATTTGCATAAAACTTGCTGAAATTGTATGAAAGCATAAAAAACTACTTTTTCAACCGATCGTTCCTATGGCAGCTATATGCTATATTCATCCGATCAGGCCAGTTCCGACAAATGTGCAGCGTAGTTGTACCAAAAGACTTCGTGCAAAGTTTGGTTACGATAGCTTTAAAACTGACGGAGGAGATAGCATAGAAACAGACGGACAGACGGACGGACAGACGGACATGGCTATATCAACTCAGCTCGTCACGCTGATCAAGAATATATATACTTTATGTGGTCGGAAATGCTTCCTTCTGTGCGTTACAAACATCCGGGCAATTTTAACATACCCTCTCCAAGGGTATAAAAAGTCGATATGCATTTAAAAGTAATATGCTTCCCAAGGCCAAAACGAAATATTGTATTTTGCCCTTCATTTCCTGCATACTTTTAAAACAATTTTTTGTTCAAAATGCATTGCTACACTTGTCAATTAACTGCTTCTCCATTTTTATCATGAAGCTAAATCGAAATATTAAAATTTTAGGTTGAGCACAAATGCCTTTTACCGTCTAAAAAATGTTAAAAACTCGGGGCAGACTGAGTGATAGTAAAATAGGAGGATTCATAAAATTATTTTACAGTGTTTTTGAGGTAGAAAGACCAACAAGGACCAACAAGAATTAACAAAAGCGATTTATTTCACAAACTCACTCCCACGCACAAAACATAGAAGGACTCTGTCGGTATGAGATGGTCGAATTACCAAATTATGTCCCCAAAAAAAGGAAAATATTTCGAAAATTTATTAAAATCTACATTTAACCACCGGTTTCCGTAAACACAGACAGTATACATAACTTTTGTCAACAAATTTTGTCAACGAATCGGTTGCGGTTTCTAAGGCCGGGTTTACATTAGGGCACACTGTGACCTAATTGTCGTGAAGCGCTGTGACCAAAATACTGAGAAGTCCAAAGTGTTTACATTGCACTTTGGGCGAAATGACTATTTTTCTGGCATATAGTCAAAAAATCGATGGTATTAATTTCAAAAAGTGACTCTTATTATTGAAAGTGAATACTTCAATTAGATAAAAAAATATTTTTTTTTCGGTCAGGTGGCACCTCTTCTCTTGTGGCAGCTCTCCGAAGTCAGCTGATTTATCAAAGCACGTGCTTGTGAAAATTGACGTAGAAAGTTCATTGTATTTGCAAAGTAAATAAATAGGCAAAGCTTTAACAAAAAATTCAACTTTACTATGGAAAACGAAGCTCACGGTATGTAAAATTGATATCTGCTGTGATAAGAAACGAATTTTGTGTTTTATTGTTGTTGTCTGTTGTATTGTTCATTGTGTTTTTTGCAGAAAAATAACAAATGTAATTGTGTCCTGTGGAGTAATACTTTTGCGGCGCATGTAGGCGCATGCAACTAAAAATGGCAAGTTATTTGTCAAAGCCCCTGGTATAAAGTGTAATTAATCATGTTTGCTCATTTCTGCCCTTTATCGAATAATATGCATTTTTAGTGACATATGAGTTTTCGCAAGAAACTCTGATTGATATCACGAGTTTACAAAAATAAAAAAAATAAATGACCCATTTCAACTGAAATATTTTTTTCTTCTACAATAGTTTGGAATGCTGATCTCAAAAATGGATTTCAAAAATTTTTCATGAATTTTTTTCATTTTTTCGGTAGGTTCTCTTACATTTTAAGCCATATCTCACTTCATAATTGTCAAATAGAGTCAGGCAAGATATTAATCGAAAGGTAATCAAGCAGCCAATAATCGGGTAGAACATTTTTTTAAATTAAGTAGTTTGGATTGAACGACCAAATATATTTCAAATAAATAAATTTTTTGCTCGAAAAGGCAAGAAATTTTATTTTTATTAACAGACAGACGGACAAGGCTAAATCGACTCGGCTGTTGATGCTGATCAAGAATATATATACTTTATATGGTCGGAAATGATTCCTTCTGCCTGTTACATACATTTGCACGACTTTAGTATACCCTTTTTACTCTACGAGTAACGGGTTTAAATATATTCAACAAGTATTCGATATCGATATTTCGACATCCCTAGTATAAAAATAAAAAAAATAAATGACCCATTTCAACTGAAATATTTTTGTAGTGTAGTTTGGAATGGTGATCTCAAAAATCAATTTCAATAATTTTTTTATGGCTCCGTTTTTTATTTAAGTATGAATTTTGTTCACTTTTTCGGTAGGTGCTCTTACATTTTAAGCCATATCTGACTTCATAATTGTCAGATAGAGTCAAGCCAGATATGAATCGAAAGGTAATTCAGCTCCCAACGATCGCGTCTAACATTGTTCTTAAATCGGTTAAGTAGTTTTGATTCAACGACCAAATATATTTCAAAAATGCAAGAAATTTCATTTTTAAACGCCTAGGAAAACATAAAAAAAATCCAAAAAAACTATTTTTATTTTTTCTACTTAAGAATCGCACTTTTACAAAGACAATAAGGTATTAATAAGGAAACTCGTGTCACACGTACCGTAGATTGACCAAATTGAGTAGAAGAACTAACGGTCAAATTTAAGTATTTTGTGTGTTCACATAATACTTGTATTTTTCTTCGTCTTTTGTTCACTTTATGAAGTTAGCGAAAAGCCAGAACAAAAATTATCATCAAGAACCGAACAAAAGTCGATGCAAACGGAAATTTATTTTTGAGTAATCACGAAAATACCACATTTTTTTACACTAAATTAATCACAGCTCCTGTGTTTGTTCATAGATTTTGATAATCCTTATCTGGCTTTCTTCGTAGAAGTGCGATTCATTAGTAGAAAAACTAAAAATAATTTTGTTGGATTTTTTTATATTTTTTCCAGGCGTTCAAAAAGAAAATTTCTCGCATTTTCGAGCAAAAAATAGATTTTTTTGAAATATTTTTGTTTATTGTATTCAAACTACCAACCCGATTTAAAAACAATGTTTTACGCGGTTACTGGCAGTTCAATTGCCTTTCGATTTATATCTTGCTTGACTCTATCTGACAATTAAAAAGTGACATATGGCTTAAATCGTAAGAGCACCTACCAAAAAATGAAAAAAATCTAAAACGGAGCCATGAAAAAATTTTTAAAATCGATTTTTGAGATCACCATTCTAAACTACACTAAAACATATTTCAGTAGAAAAGGGTATTTTTGGCTGTAAACTAGTGTATTTGGAACAGCAACAATCGAAATGGAGATGTCATAACTGAATACATTAAAGCAGAGATCAACAAAATCGAAGCATAACAAGTAAGACCGTTGCAGTCGAGTAGCCCGCCTTCAATATACCCTGTACAATTGACAACGAGAGCGTAAGTTAAAGTCGGCTCTAACCGACTTCGATAAACCCTTTAGTCATGAAAAAACATGTTTAATAGTGCTCCTGCGTTCCTTAGGGTGACCATCCGAAAAGTATGCAACATTTTTATTAGGGTGGGTGGGGTGGTGGCGGGGGGCTTGGTTCGCTTTTTTGCTCATAACTTCTGAACCGTTCATCCGATTTTTATCATTTCTTCGGCAAATCGATTTATTTTGCTAATTACTAACTATCTCTAGAAAGTACAAATCGTCTATCTTCAAAACTGTTGGAGATATAACGTTTTTTCCAAATTGCGGGGGCGGAAGGGGGCGTGGCCAAAATTTGAAACAAACTTGATCTGCGTACAGATAAAAGAAGCATTTGTCCCATACATGTCAAACCTCTATCTCTTACCATCTCTGAGATCGACGCGTTCATACAGACAGACGGGCAGACAGACAGACGGACAGACGGACGGACGGACAGACGGACATGGCTAAATCGACTCGGCTATTGATGCTGATCAAGAATATATATACTTTATAGGGTCGGAGATGTTTCCTTCTCCCTGTTACATACATTTGCACAACTTCATGATCCCCTTATACCCATTTTTAATGGGTACAGGGTATAAAAAGTATAGATCAAGTTAAAGCTAAATTAAAAGATATCTGTCAAGATATAAAACCATGCACTCAGATTGGCTTTTTAATAATTTAAATGGAAATTGGAAAATGGAAATTGATCATGAAAATACAGCAAGATCATCACCCTCCAATATGGGACGACAAAAACTAAGCTATACTGAGGGAGGGCTACGATTGAAAAGAAAATTGGCCTCCGAACTTGCCTTACAGACTAAATTGCGGTTGGAAAGGGGCAAGTGGCAATGTTCCGAATTGTCAAATGTGCCAAATTGCCTATCAAAAAGTTAGATTTTTATAAAAATGTGACGTTTTGTCCATACCATTTCAGGTAGTTGTAAGGGCGGGAAGTTAGGGCGTGGCCCAATTGACGACATTTTTTTTTCGAAATTCTAGTTCAATATAAGACACATTTACACAAAATTTTAAGGGTCTAGCTTTATTTTTAGAGTTTGTGCCACAAAATTTGGCTAATCGCCCATAGTGCATTGGCGTCACACGATTTTTGTGACAAGCCGTTTGCCGTTCACATTGCGCTGTCACACTGTGACACTGAATTGTGACGCGCTGTGCCCCAATGTACACCCGCCTTAACTCGTTAGATTTTGATTACGGTGTTATTTTATGAA
>JAEIFU010003811.1:0-23671 GCA_018904235.1 Lordiphosa stackelbergi | reverse complement strand
AGTCTTAAACCTGCCAGCCTGAAAGTATGCTATACTATTTAAATGTACTTTATCAAAAGCAAACATACTGCTGCTGCTATTTCTGTTCGCCTGTTGCTTTTTTGCAGTTTCCGTGGCAAAATGCCCGATCTCACGATTAATTTTTCACCCTCAATTTGCTTAACTGAACCAGCAGAGCTACCAGGCAAACAGAAAATGCAGTTGGTTAACGGGTGCAACAAAAAATACCATGGCTTGCTTTTAGGGCGCAATAGAAAGTTTAAAACATGCCATCCTGAAAGTATGCTATACTATTTATATTAACTTTCCAAAAGCAAAAACTTTTTATGAATTAAATTTATAAAATACTAGCATAAAGCCCGTCGCGCTTCGCTGCGCCTTTAACAGTATAGAACCAATATCAGAATCAGTTTGAAGTCAATCCTGAGAGCCAAATATTTACCAAATTGAAAAATATTCTCTAAATTTGTGTTCTCTGTAAAGCCCCGAAATCGAATCATACATACATAGGCTTAAAGTCAACGTTTTACTTCTTTGCTTTTTCACCGTTACGACTTTGCTGCTGCGTACTTACCATCCCCATCCCACTCCACCCATTCCCCACTTACTTCTTACACAACTTCCACGCGTCTCCCACCCACATCCCTCCCACTTCCCGCCCACATCCCATCCACTTCCCACCTACATCCCACCCACTTCCCGCTCACATCCCACCCCCATCCCTCCCACTCTACACCAGATTCCCACTAACTTCCCACAAACTTCCCCTTCACATCCCTCCCACTTACCGCCCACATCCCGCCCACATCCCATCCACTTTCCACCTACATCCCACCCACATCCCACCCACATGCCGCCCACTTTTCCAGGAATTTTCCGGCCGTTGGCAATTTATTTCATTTACTATTCTAACAAACCAAGATTCAAGTCGTTCAGGTGAAAATATTTTTTTTCATGCAGAATTTTCCTGCCATTTTCCACGGTGTGGAGTTTTCCAAAATTGGGAAAACACGTGTCGAATATTTTGCGTACTATGCTTGCAAACCAAGTTTCAAGTCAATCGGATGAAAAATAAATTTTTACAATACAGACTTTTCCGACACTTTTCCGACTTTTCCGGGAGGGATTTTCCGGAAAATTGGAACACAGTTATTGTTGAATTTTCATAAAGATCTTTGAAAATGAGTTTGAATCTGATCGGATAATAAACAAAAAAGTTTCATACAACAGTTTTCCATGAATTTTCCGACTTTGGGGATGGATTTTCCAAAATTTGAAAGTCACTTTTTTTATGTTTCGTTATGTGTAATTTTGAAAATGAGTTTGGCGCTAATCGCTGGCAAATAAAGTTTCGCCCAAACAACCTTGACCACCCACTTTCCACCCAGCGGAGGTAAATTTTCCGAAAGATTGGTATGCAGTTGTTGTTGAATTTTCATATAGATCTTTGAAAATGAGTTTGAACTTGATCGAATGAAAAACAAAAAAGTTTCATACAACAGTTTTCCGCGAATTTTCCACATTTCCCGACAGAATTTTCCAAAATCTGTTCTTAGTACTCACTTTCAGCATAAGACAAAACTACTGTGAAAATCTCATCTTCCTATCTCTTATTGTTTCGGCTGTGCGACGGTCAGCAGTCAGTCAGTCAGTCAGTGAGTCAGTCAGGTTGAACTCTTTTATAAATATAGATTGTTTTTATACTCTGTACCAAAGGTACACAGAGTATATTAAGTTTGTGCAAAAGTATGTAACAGGGAGAAGGAATCATTTCCGACCATATAAAGTATATATATTCTTGATCAGCATCAACAGCCGAGTCGATATAGCCATGTCCGTCTGTCCGTCTGTCTGTCCGTCTGTCTGTCCGTCTGTCTGTCCCCGTCCGTATGAACAAACAGATCTCAGAGATGGTAAGAGATAGAGGTTTGACATGTATGGGACATAAACTTCTCATAGTTGCAGGCAGATCAAGTTTATTTTCAATTTTTGCCACGCCCCCTCCCGCCCCCGTAGTTTTGAAAAAACGTCATATCTCCCACAGTTTTGTAGATAGAGGACTCGTACCTTCTAGAGATAGTTAGTCATTAGCAATATGTGTCGAATTGCCAAAGAAATGATAAAGATCGGATTAACGGTTCTCAAGTTATGAGCAAAAAAGTAAAACCCACCCCCCCTCCCCCCCCTCCCCACCCCTCCCGTACAACGGCTTTCACAAAGACAATTGAAGAGAGAGAGAGAGAGAGAGAGAGAAGAGAGAGACCTGGGCCATAAAAATTTGACATCGGAGGTGTTCACAATGACCTATTTTTTTTATACTCTGTACCGAAGGTACATAGAGTATATTAAGTTTGTGCAAAAGTATGTAACAGGGAGAAGGAATCATTTCCGACCCTATAAAGTATATATATTCTTGATCAGCATCAACAGCCGAGTCGATATAGCCATGTCCGTCTGTCCGTCTGTCTGTCCGTCCGTATGAACAAACAGATCTCAGAGATGGTAAGAGATAGAGGTTTGACATGTATGGGACATAAACTTCTTATAGTTGCAGGCAGATCAAGTTTATTTTCAATTTTTGCCACGCCCCCTCCCGCCCCCGTAATTTTGAAAAAACGTCATATCTCCCACAGTTTTGTAGATAGAGGACTCGTACCTTCTAGAGATAGTTAGTCATTAGCAATATGTGTCGAATTGCCAAAGAAATGATAAAGATCGGATTAACGGTTCTCAAGTTATGAGCAAAAAAGTAAAACCCCACCCCCCCCCCCCCCCCCCCCCTCCCCGTACAACGGCTTTCACAAAGACAATTGAAGAGAGAGAGAGAGAGAGAAGAGAAAGAGAGAGACCTGGGCCATAAAAATTTGACATCGGAGGTGTTCACAATGACCTATTTTTATACTCTGTACCGAAGGTACATAGAGTATATTAAGTTTGTGCAAAAGTATGTAACAGGGAGAAGGAATCATTTCCGACCCTATAAAGTATATATATTCTTGATCAGCATCAACAGCCGAGTCGATATAGCCATGTCCGTCTGTCCGTCTGTCTGTCCGTCCGCATGAACAAACAGATCTCAGAGATGGTAAGAGATAGAGGTTTGACTTGTATGGGACAAATGCTTCTTATACTTGCGGGCAGATCAAGTTTATTTTCAATTTTTGCCACGCCCCCTCCCGCCCCCACAATTTTGAAAAAACGTCATATCTCCCACAGTTTTGTAGATAGATGATTTGTACCTTCTAGAGATAGTAAGTCATTAGGAATATGTATCGATTTGCCAAGGAAATGATAAAGATCGGACGAGCGGTTCTCAAGTTATGAGCAAATAAGTGAATTTGAATCACACCCGTCCACCCCCGCCACCCACCACCCACCCTTTCACAACCAACGCCGCACAATCTTAGAGAGAGAGAGAGAGAGAGAGAGAGAGAGGGAGAGAGAGAGAGAGGGAGGTACAGAGTATATTATAGTCGGGCTTGACCGACTTTCTCACTTGTTTATTTTATTAATTTCTTGTTGTTGTTTTTTAACTTGGTGTTGGAGTTTTTGAATTTTTATTTGCTTAGATTTAAGTTGTGATTGTTGTTTTTTGAGTTGTTGTACATTTTTTTTTATTTGAACTGTGTTTCTTTGAAGTTGCCTTGGCAACGAAAAGACGCGTCCACCTCTGCCTTGATTCATTGTGTTTATTATTACTTCCAAGGTATACTTATCAAGGTAGTCGCACTCGCTCTCTTGCTACTTCTTATTTCAGTGTCAAAATTTTGACAGAAAAGAGAGAGAGAAATTATAAATTGTTATTTACATTTATTTTGTATATTATTTATAATAAAATTAGTTATTTAAATAAAATTAAAAAGTAAATCAAGAAAATTTCGTGCGCGGAGATGCGTCGCTCTCAACTGCTGCCAACAGACTGACACTTAAGAAGGAAGCAAAGAGAGCGAGAGAGCGAGCGAGACTACCTTTTTGAGTATACCTTGATTACTCCCAAATAAGAACGCCTACAAAAGCAATTCCTAACGCTCCTGATCGCTACTGTGCTCTCACGCACACATTGAAATCGTGTCTCTTCAATTTAAGCTCTCTGTGTTTTGCTTTTTGCGTGCGCTCTTTGCTCTCTGCTGTAACTGTAAAGCAAAGAGCGCCTTTCGAAATTAAATTGGAGCTAATGGCTGGCAACCTTGACCACCCACTTTCCACCCAGGGGGTGAATTTTCCGAAAGATTGGTATGCAGTTATTATTGAATTTATTTTATAGATTTTTGAAAATAGGTTTGAACTTGATCGGATGAAAAACAACAAAAATTCATACAACAGTTTTCCGCGAATTTTCCACATTTCCCGATAGAATTTTCCAAAATCCGTTCTTAGTACCCACTTTCAGCATAAGATAAAACTACTGTGAAAGTCTCATCTTTCTATCTTTTATGGTTTGGGCTGTGCGACGGTCACCAGTCAGTCAGTCAGTCAGTCAGTCAGTCAGTCGTCAGGTTGAACTCTTTTATATCTCTTTTTATTTATATATATTGTAGATGTGGTTTAAAAAATCAACAAAATTGATATATGGGTCATTCTTTTATAAATCGAACAGTTAAAAAATTTTTTATTTTTCATTTTAATAAAAAAAAATCCGAAATTAGATCTCGACATGCCCACCAAAACGTAATTTGCGGTTTTGCACAAATATTTTTTGTTAATTTAATAAACAATTTCAAAAATCGTCAATAACGGAAAAAAGGAAAAAAGAAGCTATATCAAGGTGGTTAACACTTAGAAAAAATTATAAATAATTTTTAGCAACAATTACTTAATATTATTAAATAATTTAAAAATCTATAAAATTATAATTTGAGTAGCTACAGTAAAATACTTTTCACCAATATCAATTTGATACCTGACCGATAAACCAAACCTGAGAAATCTCGTTTTTAAAAAAACCCTTTTTTTCCATTTTTCCGTTTTTGACGATTTTTGAAATTATTTATAAAATTAACAAAAAATTTAGCAAAACCGCAAATTACGTTTTGGTGGGCATGTCGAGATCTAATTTCGAATTTTTTTTTATTAAAATGAAAAATAAAAAAATTTTTTAACTGTTCGGTTCATAAAAGAATGACCCATATTAACAAAATAAAACGTAGTAGTAGTACGACTCGATTTAGATAATTAATCCAGGCGATTGGCGATGTAAGTTGTATGTATAACAACGAGCTGGCGATCCTTATCACGGTTTTAGAGCTTGAAAACAATCGATGTTTCAGAGCCACCACCAGCATTGCCTGCCTCCATCATCGAGAGATTTGGTATGTTATTGAACTCGTGATGACGAATTTGTTGGGCATGGATTGTGATTTTGTTTCCGGTAGTCGGATCGATCCTTTGATCGTTTTCGGTCGGTCTCGTCTCTTCTTCTCCTGTGGGTGGTGTTGCTCCTGTGGGCCTTGTCCGAAGACGGAGAAGTAGTTCTCACTTCGTATAACCTTGTTCACATTGCCGGTGCCAAGAACAGTGACATTTGTGCTATTGGCCGGTGATTCCATGGAGCCCAAAGTAGGCAGTTGCTGGTCGGCGTGCGTTTGCCAATCCAGACTCTTGAGGGACTGCGACTGTGAGTGTGGCAGCACTGACGTATGCGTTGCTTGGTGTAGATACACCCGGACTCCTCAATGTGCGGTATAAGGCCTTTAAGCTAATTACGAAGCTTCTTTAGCCCTGCATAGTATGGAACATTATCGACAGCCCGAGGCAGCTGGGCGCAGCGTGCCGATAAAGATGGCATTACCCAAATGTACTGCAAAGAAACGGAACACGAATGATATACTGCACAGTAGGGAAGGGTACGTTACCTACTGTATCGGCTGAAATAATCTCCTTCTTGCCCGAGAAGACCTTATACATTCATCCGCTTGATGACCTCCGCCTCAGATCATGCTTCTTGCGCTCCTTGGGATTGGTGGGCAGGGCATCGCCAGTGGGGTCAGTACCGCCATCGTTGCCCTCACTGATAATCATCTTCTTTTTGCGACCTCGCCGCTTGGTCGTAGGCTTGGGTTCGTACACAGAGGGAAAAAACGTGTTCAGAAAATAAGTTGCCTTCAACTTAAAATGAGAACGGAATGTTCTCAAAATTTTGAGAACGAATGTTCTAAATGTTCTTGAAATGAGTAAAGTTGTTCTCAATCGGATAATATTTGCTCTGAACAACAACAAAACCGATTTTCAAAGAGAGAGAGAGAGCGAGTTAGCTCTCTATTTGATCTCCCTCTTGTCAGCTCAACAAATCATAAGTAGCCCTCTAGACGTGCATCTGCAAAACTGTTCAACGGCCGAATTGGCTAGCGTGTCATTTCATACTTTGAATGCATAAGGTACCGGGCTCAAATCCCAGTCAAGCCCGAACAAATTTTTCTGTGTTTTTCTGAAAAACTTAAATAAAACGAGTCAGTTGGGGGTAGGTCGTTGAAGCGATGTTTCTGATTCATACAGAATATATGGGCGGAGGGAGAAGCTGCAGGCGCACATATCCAAAGGAGTCTTTGCCTCCTTTCACTTCCAATCAAAATACGTCCACGTTCCCTATTCCGCCCAAATGTGAGGACTCCGCCCGACATCTGGTCTAAGTGCAATCAAATTTTTTTCCCAGATGAGTTTAAAACGTTCTTCAAATCGGACCAAGATTACCTGAAATCATGTTCTTAAAAATGGAACAATATCAACTCGATTTGAGTTTTAGCGGTCTCAAAAAATTCTTCTTGAAGTGAGAACAATGCACTACATATGAGAAAACCCGTTCATGCATACTTTTTGAACCTATACTATACTAACGAAATAACCGATATAGACTTAATAGTGTTTCCCTGTGTTTGCGTCTCTCCGACAGATAAATAAAACAGAAATAGAAGGTCGATTAATTCTTTGAGTCCCTCTGGTAAGGAAAAGCCTTTCATAAATAACTCACAATTGCAGGACTGCAATAGAGGAGCGGCAGCAAAACTGAAATGAGGGAAAAGTTTTTGTGTAAAGGGTACTGCAGTTCAAATTCATCAAATATTGGATAGATAAGCCAAGCCGAGCTTCTCTCAATCGATTGGCTTGTGTGCTTTTAACTTTAGCACAAGAGAAAGATATATACCGCAAAGTTGGAGAAGCTTCTTTATGGCGACTTACTTCAATACTGACGCCAAGAGCTGAAAAAGGTGTTATGCTGTGTAGAAGGTCTTTTTCCACACTCTACACACTCCCCCACAACCGGCACAAAGAAGTCGTTGAGCAAAGAAGCAGGCCATTTGAAATGAAAAGCTGAATGTTAACTATTTGGTAAACCACCCCCGAAATTGCGAAAAAAAAGAGAAGACCAAGCTAACTTCGTCTTTGCCGAAGTTTTTATACCCTTGCAAATGTTTTAAAACATCAGAGTTTAAGAACGCCAACATTAAATCAAACAATTTTTTTAAATAAAACCCACTTTTCGACCGATAGTTCCTATGACAGCTATAAGATATAGTCATCCGATTTTGACAAAAACTTCCAAATCTGTATAAAAGCGTATAATATTAATAATCGCTGAAGGGAGACACGTTAACATTAAAAAAAAAAAGTTTTCTCACAAAGACCCACTTTTCGACCGATAGTTTCTATGGCAGCTATAAGTGTGCAGTGTGGCCGTCTGTGGCCCAGTGGTTAGTGTGCTGGACTGCTGCGCGGGAGGTCGTGGGTTCGATCCCGCCTCTGAACATCTAATAATAAAAGTTTTTTTCTTTCTTTAGAAACTAGCTTTTACACATACGGTCACCTTCACCAGCTTAGTGGCGCCAGCTGTGAAGTAACTAGCCATGAAAAAGCAATTTCTCAAACTTTGCCGTTCGGATCCGGCGTTAAACTGTAGGTCCCTTTCTCTTGTGCGAAAAATTTAAAAGCACACACGCCAAGAGATTGAGAGAAGCTTGGCTTGGCCCCGTTGAGGAGCTGTATAGCCAGTTTTACCTTTTACCTATAAGTGTGCAGTAAAAAGAAGTCTCTGTGCAAAGTTTCAGCTCGATAGCTTAAAAACCGAGGGACTAGTTTGCGTAGAAACAGACAGACAGACGGACTGACATACGGACAGACAGACGGACTGACAAAGCTCAATCGACTCAGCTCGTCACACTGATCAAGAAATGAATATTTCTATGCGTTGCAAACTTCTGGGCAAAATTATAATACCCTTTGCAAGGGTATAAATATTCTTCAATGGACTGCGAATATTGAAAAATTTAGAATTCGTTTTTTCGTTTTTAATAAAATTTTAAGGTTTTTATTTTTGCTCGGACAAATATGTATGTAGATATGTTATGCTGGATGTATATTACTAAACAGTGAACACATTCGCTTTTAAAATAATCGTCATATCCCAAGGCAACAAAATTATACTTTTTCCAGTATATTGAAGGGTTAGTGGTGAGTCTAAATGATTTGTGTGCTGAACAGAGCGGGCAAACTAACGAAACGAAAAGTTTTTGAATCGTTTCGTTTCTTTCTTTGCACAGAGCGAAATACTAACAAAACCCGAGAAAATGTAACTGTAAAAAAATGAGTTCTGTTCAGTTTGCGTTCGTGAGAGCAAACTAAACGTAAAGCGAATTGCGCTCATCTTGATTGCGGACAAAGGGAATCGGAACGATATGCAACGAGAGCGAATAGTTCGGAAACGTTTGATGCTCAATTTGTATACACTTAGTTGTTTTTTTTTGTTGCTTACTTCTTTGTTTCTCTCAGCTTTGTTGTTTTCGTTTGCTTTTATTTTATTTCTTCAATTCAGAAGCTGAAGTAGAACTAAAAGTCGATCATTCCGCAAACGATTTCTTAGTATACGTTTCGTTCCGAAACGTTTCAAGGCAGTGCAGCTGTCGGGAGGACAATATTCCAATCGTTTCGTTTGCGCTCTTCGGCAATATAAAGTTAGTGGTTTCGTTATCCCTGACTCTAGTAACAGCTACAAAACATATGAATAGTTTCTTAGCTTTCGCGAACGGTTCGTTAAACGTTTCGTTTGTTTGCCCGCTCTGGTGCTGAATACGAATCTGTTTTAGGAAATGATCCCTGTCCATTACGTCTGGATTTGTGGTATGCCTATTTTGTCCCTTTTCGGGAGCGTTTTGTGAGGAACCCACATACCACCATTGAAACCATTGTTCGATTTTCTTAAGCAAAGATATACTATTTTGAATATTGTGTTGAAAACAACAAAAATGTCTACTGTCCAAAGCTATGCAATGCAATAACAGTACAGATGGCTAGTCATTTATATTTATTTTAACTTAAATTGTATTGCTAAATTTAATGTCTAAAGGTAGAACAGTATTCAGCTAACAAAATTTTGATTGCCGATTTATTGGGGTCGAATTCAAATTGCATGCTAGCAGGCTAGAAGTAAAAGTTTTTAAGGACCCTAGATATAGGTTCTTAAAGGGAATAATTGATTCGGGTTGGTTGGAAAAAGGTTGAAAGGTTCGAAGATTTCTGCTTGGAACATTTAAATTTATCATGCATAACAGTCAATGCACCGTCTATCTTCGTCTTCGTCTATCTTCAAGAGTTGAGAGAGGCAGCAGTGCACATCTACTGAAGTATGGCGGCAAAGGATCAGAAAAATTATGCTGGAACTCTAATGAAAATTTTCTGCATCATCCAATACTTATGGGCTTTAAAATGTCATATCTTCGCTCAAATAATCGTAGAATTCTTTTAAAGTAAAGTAATGGTAAACAAGTAAGAGTGTTGCGGTCGAGTGCCCCGACAGCACTATACCCTGTTCCAAGTAATGTGGTTTCTATAGCTTTGAATTCCTTTTATTTTAAAATTTATTTGAATAAATGGTGAGGCGCACTTGCATATCTTCGGTGTTTTTGCTCGGATCTCATAGTGGTATACAGAACAGACAGATATTGGGCCTAACTGAATATATATTAAGTCACTAGGCTCAAGCTTAAAAATTGTAGCTCTGACAGTTTTTCGCGGTTAGAAGAAGGACGAGGAGGAATTTGCCAAATCTGGAGAAAACTTGCTCTGGGTACAGTATACACCTACATACATGCAAAAATTTGTGGCTCCACCTCTTATAGTCTGTGAGATCCACGCGTTTATACAGAGAGAAAGACAGTTTTTCGCTGTTTAAAGATGGAGGAGGAGGAATTTTCCAAATCTGAAACAAACTCGATGTGGGTACAGCATACACCTACATACATGCCAAAAATTGTGGCTCTATCTGTTACAGTCTCTGAGATCGACGCGTTCATACAGACAGACAGACGGACAGACGGACAGACGGACGGACGGACAGACGGACATGGCTAAATCGACTCGGCTGTTCATGCTGATTAAGAATATATATACTTTATGGGGTCGGAGGTGCTTCCTTCTGGCTGTTACATACATTTGCACAACTTCATGATCCCCTTTTTCTCATTTTTAATGAGAACAGGGTATAAAAAGGTAAAACTGGCTATACAGCTCCTCAACGGGGCCAAGCCAAGCTTCTCTCAATCTCTTGGCGTGTGTGCTTTAAATTTTTCGCACAAGAGAAAGGGACCTACAGTTTAACGCCGGATCCGAACGGCAAACTTTGAGAAATTGCTTTTTCATGGCTAGTTACTTCACAGCTGGCGCCAATAAGCTGGTGAAGGTGACCGTATGTGTAAAAGCTAGTTTCTAAACAAAGAAAAAAACTTTTATTATTAGATGTTCAGAGGCGGGATCGAACCCACGACCTCCCGCCCAGCAGTCCAGCACACTAACCACTAGGCCACAGACGGCCATAGTAGACGGCCGTATAGTAATAGTACTTTACGATAATATCAAAGCGACTCATAGCTAATTTGACGGTTCCACACAAAAAGCTTATAAAAAGGGTCAAAACAGGTAATTCAAAAAAGTTTGCCTGTAGAAACAGAACAACCAACCACAACAACCAAGTAGGAGCATTTTATGATTCGAAGAAACGAATCGAAAACGATAACAGGCCTGTGTAATTTCTAGTGTATTCTCTGTACCGAAGGTAACAGGGAAAAGGAATCATTTCCAAACTTGATCAGCATCAACAGCCGAGAACAAACAGATTTCAGAGATGGTACGAGATTGAGGTTAGACATGTATTGGTCATTTATTTCATATACTTTTAGGCAGATCAAAAAATACAAAAAAATAGTTCGTACCTTCGTACCCCAACGTACCGATTTGCCGAAGCAATGATAAAGATCGGATGAACCATAGTTGAGTTATAAGGTAAACAAACTACCTATGTTATGGTGGGTAGCACCGGCCGTAATGGCGATGAGCAGTACTTCTTTCAGTTTATGGGTATGGGTACATATTATTCTTGATCAGCATGACGAGCTAAGTTGATAAAGCCATGACCGTCTGTCCGCCAAAACAGTATTCGGTTAGTTTTTATTCTCTGGTCAAGGGTCAATAGTTAGTGGCTCAGTAAAAAGAAATTCAGATAGTGTAAATAGGGCGCTTTTGCTGGCGGACAAAAGTTCAACTCGGTTTCGGTTAAAGGTTCGATTTCGGTTTTCATTAAATTTCGGTTTTCGGTTTCGATACGGTACCCGTATTTTTGTTTCGGTATACCGGTACGTACCGATATATGTAAGCATAGCTCGCAAATAACTCTCAACACTTTTTTCCATGCGTTCAGTCTCACATAAAAACAGAAACAATCACAGCACACACGCTCTCTCACTGAGCCGAACACTTTTCTGACCCGCTCCTGTGTTTTCTGTTTCGTCAGTTCGCTCGAGCAAAACAAACGAGTCTGTCCGCCAATGACAACTGAGAGAGACACTTTTGAGCGAGTGCTCAGGAAACAACTGTCTGCAAATGAGCAAAACACTTAAAGTGTCAGGAAAAAGTGTTATTTGCTTTGTTTGGCGGTGGGCTCGTGTATATGCAATGTTCATATACATACATATTTTATTTTTTATATAAAACAAATAAATATATATATAATATATAATTAAATAACTATGATATTTTTAGACGTTAAGCAATAAGAAATTTTAGTATTTTCTGCATGTTAGAATATCCACCCACTTGTGTGAAAATTGGTGGGGTAAATTTTTAAATTTTCGGCTGATTAGCTTCAAACTTAATTTTAAATATAACACATTGAAAACTAATAAATTAGTGAATACATAAGCTTTATTATATGTTTAAAAATTATTAAGAATAAAGCTTAATAACTTGTTGACTGAGAAGCACACACACAAGCGCCACACACACATTTAAAGAAGACACTTTGTACGCTTGCTCCCGGCAAATTGATCAGTAAAAGACATGATCAAAAGAGAACCGAGAGAAGCGATCTATGGTTGAGCGCAAGGTATACTTATCAAGGTAGTCGCACTCGCTCTCTTGCTACTTCTTATTTCAGTGTCAAAATTTTGACAGAAGAGAGAGAGAAATTATAAATTGTTATTTACATTTGTTTTGTATATTATTTATAATAAAATTAATTATTTAAATAAAATTAAGAAGTAAATCAAGAAAATTTCGTGCGCGGAGATGCGTCGCTCTCAACTGCTGCCAACAGATTGACATTTAAGAAGGAAGCAAAGAGAGCGAGACAGCGAGCGAGACTACCTTTTTGAGTATACCTTGGTTGAGCGAAAACAGCTATTGAGCAAAACAGAATTGAATGTGTCTTTTCGCTCTCTCACTCGTTGTGTCTGTACCAAAACTGTTTTATACTGACACGCTGAAGGTATTGACAGTTTTCTGCGAGCTCTGTATGTAAGTAATGCTTATTTTTATACCCGTTACTCGTAGAGTAAAAAGGGTATACTAAAGTCGTGCAAATGTATGTAACAGGCAGAAGGAATCATTTCAGACCTTATAAAGTATATATATTCTTGATCAGCATCAACAGCCGAGTCGATATAGACTTGTCCGTCTGTCCGTCCGTCTGTATGAACACCTAGATCTCAGAGATGGTAAGAGATAGAGGTTAGACATGTTTGGGACAAATGCTTCTTTTATCTGCACGCAGATCAAGTTTGTTTCAAATTTTGGCCACGCCCCCTCCCGCCCCCGCAATTCGGAAAAAACGTTATATCTCCTACAGCTTTAAAGATGGACGATTCTTACTTTCTAGAGATAGTTAGTAATTAGGAAAATGAATTTGCCGAAGAAACGATCCCACCCTAAAAAAATGTTGCATACTTTTTGGATGGTCATACTAAGGAACGCAGGAACACTGTTAAACATGTTTTTCATGAGTAACGGGTATATCGAAGTCGGTTAGAGCCGACTTTAACTTACGCCCTCGTTAATACTGAAATAATTAACGTTCGAGATAAATCTAAATCATTTTATTCCCGTTTCATAAAAGGAATCAAATTTCAACAAAAAATGAGTGGTTTTACATTTAAAGTAAGTGTTATTATTACCAAGAATCTTTTCATGCAAAATCACATATGCCTCAACTTCGTCGACGCAATCAGATGAATCATAATTTGAACTGCATTCATCATTAAGGAGTGATTGATCAGCAAACGACGAAATTTAGAAATATTTAGTAAAAGATCGATACACGTAATTTTTTGCTCAGTACTTAGCGTTACGTTACACCTAGGGTCCAAAAATATGTCACATAATAAAGGATTGAATTCAAAAAGGATTTCTCTAGCTTTTCTATTTCGTATCATTTATTAACCATACTGTGTGAAGTATTAGGTTTAAGAGTACTTGGCTGTGTCTTTAGTCCTATCGATAATGTATAAGTGTTTTAATGTAAGATTTAATAAGAATATATGGAAATTTGGTGTAGATGGTGTTCTGCTAAAGTCGCAGTGTGTTGAGGTCCTAGGGTAAGACTCTCTTTAACCTTATAATTTGAAGTACTCCTTGGATTTACTTAGTAATCTTTTAGCCATATGTATGCACATATTGTAGTTTGCTGCCAAAAACAAATCAATCATAGTAAGTTAGGCGCCCTTTACAATATGCGAGATTTTCTTGCAAGTGTCACTTTACATAGGGGTGCTTAAATTTTATGACTCCTAAAAAAAGTTGCAAGAAAATATGGCATTGTGTAAAGGACGTGTTATGATTGATTTTTGCATTACAAACGTCTCACTAAAACTGCGATGCGCTCAGCAAAGGTAAAAAAACCGAAACCGTACCGGTACCAACGTTTCGGTTTCGTTCCGGTTATATTGGTTCCAATAATAACGGTAAACGGTTTTCGGTTCCCAACAAAAAATGTGTTTCGATTCCGGTTCCGGTTCCGCTACGCGATTTGAAACGGTTTATTACGGCTAACGGTTCCGGTTTCGGTCCCGGTATTATGCCCTGTTTTAAACATATTAAATTAAACAAAATATAGGTGGCTTTAATTAAATTTTTGGGGGTGTGTAATTAATCACTTCCACGGCTTTCAAAAGTACCTGGAGTAAAATGAATAGCTTGCCTCACCTTCCATGTACATAAATGTACCGATTTCATTCACCATTTAACAACGTGACATGCTTTATTTTCTTCTCGAAGTCGGCTTGAATATCGGCCAGAGTCTGCTCAATTTAGCGCATGTCCTTTTAATTTTTACTAGGGGAAAAGCCGTAACTTTGATTTGTTTCGGTTTTGCGAACTGCCTGGAGGCCTTTAGTTAAGTTGTAGCTCTCTTTCGCCAAAAAAACAGGCGCGTGCTTGGCCTTGCATCGCCCTCTTTTATGAGGACGTCACAAAGCTCGCAGCCGCCGAGACAAACATTATCTCTACAAATATAAAAGAGAGTGTCCTGACTGACTGACTGACTGAATGGCAATCATCGCACAGCCTAAACGGTAAGAGATAGAAAGCTGAAATTTGGACAGGAGTTTCTGTGAGTGGTGAAAGTGCGTACTAAGACGGGGTTTTGGAAAATTCCACCTGGAAAAGTCGGAAAAGCGTCGGAAAAGTTTGTATAGGAAAAATGTTATTTTTCATCCGATTGACTTGAAACTTGGTTTGTATGCAAAGTCCGCAAAATAATTCGACACGTGTTTTCCCGATTTTGGAAAATCCGCCCACGAGGAAAATGGCCGGAAAATTCTGCATGAAAAAAACTATGTTTCACCCGATTGGCTTCAAAATCGGTTTGTAAGGACAGAATACGAATTAGTCTGAAATGAAATTTTCAGATGTTGGAAAATTTAACCTGGCGGTCGGAAAATTCCCTGAAAATTTCTGCATGAACAAAACTATTTTTCATCCGATTGGCTTGAAACTCGGTTTGTAAGGACAGAATACGAAATAATTAAAAATCTGATTTTTCAATGTCGGAAAATCCACGCCCAGGATTTTAACGCCTGGAAAATTCTACGTGCAAAATAACTATTTTTCATCCGATTGACTTGAAACTCGGTTTGTAAGGTCAAAATGAGAATTCATTTGTGTTTTCTTTTTCCGATGTTGGAAATTACGCCGGGATACCCTCTAGGAAGTGAATGGGATGTGGGTGGGATGTGAGTGGGATGTGGGTGGTGAGCAGAAGGGGAGTGGGTGGGATGTGCGTGGGATGTGGATGGGATGTGGGCGGGAAAGTGGACGGGAAGTGGGCGGGAAGTGGGAGGGATGTGGGTGGGATGTGGGTGGGATTGAGTAAGGCATGTGGGCTGGAAGTGAGTGGTAACTGGGGGGAAGGAGGTGGGTGGGAATTGGGTGTAGAGTGGGTGGGATGGGGGTGGGAGTTGGAGGGAAAACCCATCAGCAAAAGTTAGATTTCTGGGTTCTACTTGGAATTATTATATCCAACATTGTTTGGTTTTATACTGTTGAAGGCGCAGCGAAGCGCGTCGGGTTATTTGCTGGTGACCGTCGCACAGCCTAAAGCATAAAAGATAGAAAGATGAGATTTTCACGGGAAGAAGGTGAGAAGTGGGGGGAAGGGATGTGGGCGGGATGTGGGCGGGAAGTGAGTGGGAACTAAGGGAAAATGGGTGGGTGGTAATTGGGTATAGAGTGGGTGGGATAGGGCTGGGATGTTAGCGGGAAGTGGGTGGGATGTGGGTGGGATGTGGGCGGGAAGTGGGAGGGATGTGGGTTGGATTTCAAAGGGATGTGGAAGGGATGTGAAAGGTATGTGGAAGAGAATTGAGCGGGATGTGGGTGGGAACTGGGGGGAAGTGGGTGGGTGGTAATTGGGTGTAGAGTGGGTGGGAAGTGGATGGGATGTGGGCGGAAAGTTGGAGGGATGTGGGTGCGAAACGGGTAGAAGTTGTGTAAAAAGTGGATTGTGGGAGTGAAGAACGCAGCAGCAAAGTCGTAACGATGAAAAAGCAAAGTAGTAAAAGTTGATTTCAAGCCTATGTATGTATGATTCGATTTCGGGGCTCTACAGAGGAAACGAATTTAAGGAATATTTTCAAATTTGGTAAATATTTGACTCTCACGATTGACTTCAAACTGATTCGGAAATTGGTTTTTGCTAGTATATTATAAATTGATATATTTTAAGATGGTTTGTGCTGCGACTCAGTTCCGTGGAGCTGTTCTAGATATATAGTTATATGTGATCTAGTTTTATAAAAAAACATTTTACAGCTTTCACTTTTAGTTGCAATACTTGATTTTTTTTTAATTATAACAGTGCAAGAATTAAGGGATCCCCGTGTAAGTCCCAGCGCGGCATCGCCTCTTGGAGGAGTCGTCGTATTGGAACCTTGGGAGCCACGTCCGGAGGAAGTCGAAGACGGCGACTTCGAGAAGGAAGAAGTGCGAGGTCCTGTCGAGAGGATGGCTGTGGTTATTTGGCTGAATAAAATATTCAGCGTGTGCCGCAGTAGAAATCGAATAGTAGCCATTATTAGCGAATAGTAGTGAATCGAACGCTACTAGGATTTCTTATCAATGCGGGATGAAAAATTTAAATTTGATCGCCGATTATTCGTATCCGAAATTTTTCACGTTCGCCAGCATCTGCTGGAAGAAGGATATTTAGATGCTTACAATGCGCTCAACATTTTTGAGAGTTACAAGTTTAGCTTATAGTCCGTATCGCCGAATCTGCCAAAATGTTATCCAAATATGCGGAAATATAGAAATTAAATATGACAGGTATGATGGGACTGATGAGGACAATGGAACGGCACTTCATTCTTTCTCCAAATGAAGCCTTAAACATGAAATATGCCAGCAATTTTGAGTTGGAGAATATATATATATATATATATATCATAACAGCAATGAAATTTTATTCACCGCGGAATAAGTTTATGAAATACTCCCCTTTAAAAAAAAACTGACAACTCTGGCAGTGGGCGTGTTATTCACTGCCTTAACTGAATTAAACAACTAAATTTGTATTTTTTCTTTATTGAAACCATTAATATTTAATTAAAATAAAATTGAATTGAATTTTTATATATTTTTTTTTTTTTTTTTTCCTGTATTTTTCCTATATTTCTATATATTTTTGCTGTTTTTTCTGTATTTTTCTGAAATTTTTTATATTTTTGCTGTTTTTCTCTGTGTTTTTTTCTATTTTGTCTATATTGTTTCTATTTATTTTTATATTTCTTCTGTTTTTTCTGTTTTTTTTTTAAATAATTTTTCTGTTTTTTTTTCTGCATTTTTCCTATATTTTTTTTATATTTTTGCTGTTTTTTTTCTAATTAATTTCAAATTAAAACTGGCAATGTTCAACTTCAACCAATATGTTCAATATGTACAAATACAAACAAATACAAAAATTTTTAAGAAAATTTCCCTAGCTTTTTCTAGCTAGAAAAAGAAGTCACAGTTTTAGAGCAACTAAAAAAAGAAGGCACCATAATATTTACAAAAGGTTTGTGTATTGGATAATGAAAAAGCTTTGCTATAAAAGAAGGCCCTATAAAAAACCTGCGCAACGCTGCAGTTCCACGCAAAATATATAGAGCTTTTGATCAGCTCTTGTGGCATCCCCGATGAGTTTCCTCACGCGATAGCTGCAGCCACCTATCGATATTCATCGCACGCCTTCGAGATGAAGTTTGTTCCATCGTCAGCGTTGCTTTGATCATATTCAGTTTATTGTATTTAGCGAGTAATATTATTATTTAATAAAGTTAGATATAAACATAACTAAACTCTAACTTGGGCGCAACTTTTATCATTAAAAAGATACAAAACAACTTTTTAACTTGAAGTTCAATTTTATTTTATTATTTTGTGGCTTCATCCAAAAATGTGAAGAGTAATGCAATTGCCAGTGTGGTCGAATTTTCATATTTGTTGATTGGCGAATATTGTTTCAAAGCTTTAATTAACTTCTCTAAGGCATTGTTGGGCAGATTGCCATTAAATTTACATCTTGATTAATCAGAATCAGAGTCCGAAATATCTGACTGATGTAATGCCAAAAATACTCTGTCGTAATCCTCTATATTTTCCGGGAGTGGCTCCCAGGCTTGGAGTACCACGACCCGAAACGTTCATGAGCAGTTTCGGGATCCACTATCGCCTGCAACGCTATTATCAAATAGCGCGAATTGCACTGGCCGTGCGTTTGGGATATCATCATCCAAATGGACCAATTACTCGGAGAGTAAAAAGGGTATACTAAAGTCGTGCAAATGTATGTAACAGGCAGAAGGAATAATTTCCGACCGTATAAAGAAGAATATATATTCTTGATCATCATCAACAGCCTGGTCGATATAGCCATGTCCGACTGTCTGTCCGTCCGTATGAACAAACAGATCTCAGAGACGGTAGGAGATAGAGGTTTGACATGTATGGGACAAATGCTTCTTATACTTGCAGGCAGATCAAGTTTATTTTCAATTTTCCTCCCGCCACCGCAATTTTGAGAAAACGTCATATCTCCCACAGATAGTTAGTCATTAGCAATATTTATCGATTTGCCAAAGAAGATCGGATTAGCGGTTCTCAAGTTATGAGCAAACAAGTGAATCACCCCTCGCCACCCCCCCCACCCTTTCCCACTTCAAAAGCGTACGAACGTACGTTCGCGACCCGCGGAAATGCCCATATACTTTATTTGGTCGGAGATGATTCCTTCTATGCGTTGCAAACTTCTGGGAAAAATTATAACACACTTCAAAAATAGAAAAATATTATAATAAAAATTCAAAAATAGAATTTCAAGAATTTTGCTCTTGGAATCGAGGTAAATTCGTTCTCAAATTGGTTCTTAGAGGCAAGGCGAGAGAAGGGATGCAAACTAAGAGAGAATAGAGTTGGACGCGCTTTCACCGAGAGAGAGAGAGAGCGCGTGCGCAGTTACAAATACAAACAGCGTATATTCTTAAGTATGATTTGGACGAGAGGATTCGCTGATGCTAAATAGCCGAGTGAGCTAACGCGCCGTCGTCCGTGTGTTCAGTTTTGGGAGTACCGAGTTCAAGTCCCAGTAAAGTAAGTAAAGAAAAATATCTCTATTGGTTTTTTTTTTATATTAAACACAGGGGGGGGAGGGAAAAAAAAAAAAAAAAAAAAAAAAAAAAAAAAAATAAAAATTAAAAAAATTTTTTTTGGTGATTAATATTTATTTAAATAAAAAAGAGGAGAAAAAAAAAAATAAGGGTGGGTGGAAAAAAAAAAAAAAAAAAACAACAAAAAAAAAAAAAAAATATATAAATAAACAACACGAGGAAGTGAGTTGATATGGGGGTGTGTCGGTGGTTCGGTTGTTTCTTACAAAAAAAAAATCAATCCATATGGGATCAAATCATTCCTAAGCGGTATTGAAAACAACGTAATCCCGGATATGCTTGAACCGATCAGAAATAGGATTGAGCTGATCCGCCTTTTTTGATCCCAAAAAGATTACAATTATCCCGGAGTAATCCTTTAAGGGATTGAATTTTACTGAAATTTTAGAAAAAAAAATTATTTAATCCCAAAGCTGTATCATTTTTGGCTCGTTTGACTTTTTAATTTGAGGAATGACAACTCTTCTTCCTTTCCTCCGCCAGGCCATATGCCATAGGACATCCTTATCAACTTCCAACTTGGTTTATTTAAGACTTCTGAAAAAAAACAAATAAATATACAAATTGTTGTACTCAACTGGGATTCGAACCCACAACCACGCGCGCACTGAACATGAATGGAATGGCATTTCATCCCACACCACCAACCCCATTTGTTGTTGCTGCATGTCTAAAAGGCTACTTATATTTCTTTGCTATCGCTCTTCAATTTATGGACATGTGATCTCGAAAGGGATTGAAGTAAGCACATTTGGAATGATTCAAGTTCGAAAGGCATGGGTCAATCCTTATAGGATTGAATTGTGTAGAATATCCTGGAAGTCGAGATTGAATTTTCAAGCTCATGCCGGGCTTACTCCAAGATTTAAAAGATTGAAAATATCTCCTCCGTCAGTTTTAAAGCTGGTCAAAAAAAAACCACAAAAATTTTGTGCAAAAACCCCACACAAATTTTGGGGAAGGGGGGTGGGGGGGAAAAAAAAACAATAGAGCCCCAAAGAAAAATTTGGTTAAAAAAATTTTTTTTGAAAAAAAAATTTTTTTTTCCCCCTCCCCCCCCAAAAAAAATTTTTTTAAAATTTTTTATGATTTCATATAGTCAACAAGATTTATGAAAGATTGAACAACTATTTTTATTAAATACCAAAAAAAAAAAAAAAAAAATAAAAAAAATTTTTAAAAAAATTTTTTTTTTTTTTGCTCCCATTCCAAAAAAAATAACTAATCATTATTATATTCTTCTTCTCTTTTTTGGGGGGGGGGGGGGAAAAAAAAAAAAACGAGGGGGGGGGGGGGGGGGAAAAAAAAAGAATGGTTTTTTTTGGAATTTTTATTTGGTGGGAATTTTTACGGTGGTGGGTACCAAACCCGACACACTAACCCTATATATTATACCCTGTAGGGAAGGGCGGGTCGCCGCTCACGTTAGCCAGCAGCGTTGCGGATGCATTGCTCTGTTACCGGTGGTCACCACGAGGAGGTGTGAGTCGACTTGAGACGCAGTAAACCAGGATCACGCTATGTTCGCCAAGTTGAACCGATCAGCAGCTTTACCAGACCACATACGCCCCCATTAGGTCCAGAAGATCTATGACTAGAAGTTCTGAACCACCACCAATATGATATGCTACCAATATGATATGCTAACACATAATTCTGTCAAGTCCGATCCAAATCGGATGACTGTAGCATATAGCTGCCATAGGAGTGATCGGTCGAAAAAATAGTTTTATTGACAAAAACTTTTTTGTTTCAATGGTAGCGTGTTTGTACGTTTCAATTATAAATATTATCTGTCTCAACACAAAGTTTGATATAAATCGGATGAATATATCGTATAGCTGCCATATAAAAAACTGGCAGAAATATATCATGCTCCAAGGGTATAAAAACTTCGGTCGAGCCGAAGTTAGCTTTCCTCTATTTTTTTCTTCTTAATTGATTGCAATGAAGAGATGTTGTAGAAAGAGTGCATGTTTTGCATGTAAAATAATTAAATATAAAAATGGCATTTAATTGTATTTTTCGGTCCAGGTTGACCATTTGGCGGAAATGCCCATATATATGTCGGAACCGACCGGATCGGATGACTACTTCTTGTAGCTGCCATAGAAATGATCGGTCGGAAAATGGTTTTTAGTGAGAAAAACGGTATTGTTCTTAATATTACCGCTTTTAAATACGGTCATGGGTAATATTGAATGTTTTTAAAGCTGATCTGCGAAGTTTGGTCGAAGTCGCTAACCGTTGAGACAAGCTTTCGATTTATTCATCAGATTTTGATCAAAAAAGACGCTACCATTAAAAACAAAAAAAGTTGTTCTCACTAAAACAACTTTTTCGAACGATCTTTCCTATGGCCGATACTTAAAACCAGGGACTGCAAATAACAGTTATGGGAAAAAAAAACATTATAAAAATTTATTAAATTTTAAGGTCCTATATGACGGGGGGAGGCACCAGAATTAATTTTTTTGGGTCAGCTATTTAAAATGGCCATAAATTTATATATCCAATTTTTATCGAAAAAATTATTTTTAATTTATATTTTTTTAATTTTTATAAAAAAATTTTTTGATAAAAATTATTTATAATTTTTAAAATAAAAATTAAATTTAATTTTAATTTTTATTTTTAATTTTTAAAATAAAAATTATCAAACAATTTTTATTCATAAAAATTAAAAATAACAGTTATCAAACAATTTTTATTATAAAAATTAAAATAAAAATTAAACTCAAATAACTTTTTAACCAAGCGCCCAATTACAAATATTTTTACATATATGTGATCATTGGGTTACTATGTATGTATATACATTTCTATACGGACCTGGAAGCATGCCAAAGGTACTTATTTCGCGTTTATTTCTCACATAAGAAAGCCTGAGAAAATCTATGCGCCTGCTTAGTTTTTATTATGAAAACCGAAAAACTTAGGTCTTGTTGTAGTAACCTTTTGGTGACTTTTGTCAACGAGTCATTATCGACGCTGATAGCCCAGCGGTACTGGTGCTAGCGCACAGTTGTAGAGAAACGAGTTCGAATCATATAACGGGGAAGGTTTTTTTTTGTTATTTTTTCAAAGTTTTATATACTTAAAAAAATAACACTACCAATCTGGAATTTTTGTTTGCAAAATTCGACTGTGTATACATACACATCTCACTAAATTGTTTCCATTATGTCATTATTTATTAAGCTTGACAAACAAAATTTTTCTGATTGATTCTCCAGATAAGTTACACCTTAAATCAGAAAGCACCAATTTCAAGGCGGAAAATGACCTCTCCACACTGATTTGAGTCGCAGGTACAGCGTGTACAATTTTGGCCAATTGGTACAGCCAAGGGTACCTAAATTTTTGTTCTTCCCAATAATCCATAATATTGGCACTTATATTAATGGTTTGGGGGTTATACGCTGACTTGGAAAAAGCCACTTTAGAAATACACTCATATAAGTATTTTTTTAAGTATATAAGTTAAGTTTTTATTAAATAAGTTAAACTTTGAAAAAATAACAAAAAAAACCTTCCCCGTTATATGATTCGAACTCGTTTCTCTACATCTGTGGGCTAGCACCAGTACCGCTGGGCTATCAGCGTCGATAATGACTTGTTGACAAAAGTCACTAAAAGGTTACTACAACAAGACCTAAGTTTTTCGGTTTTCATAATAAAAACTAAGCAGGCGCATAGATTTTCTCAGGCTTTCTTATGTGAGAAATAAACGCGAAATAAGTACCTTTGGCATGCTTCCAGGTCCGTATAGAAATGTATATACATACATAGTGACCCAATGATCACATATATGTAAAAATATTTGTAATTGGGCGCTTGGTTAAAAAGTTATTTGAGTTTAATTTTTATTTTAATTTTTATAATAAAAATTGTTTGATAACTGTTATTTTTAATTTATATGAATAAAAATTGTTTGACAATTTTTATTTTTAAATTTTATGAATAAAAATTGTTTGATAATTTTTATTTTAAAAATTAAAAATAAAAATTAAAATTAAATTTAATTTTTATTTTAAAAATTATAAATAATTTTTTTCAAAAAAATTTTTTTATAAAAATTAAAAAAAAATAAATTAAAACTAATTTTTTTCAAAAAAAATTTCAAAATAACTCTTATTTTGTAATTTTTATAAAAAAAATTATAAAAATTACGGTCCCTATGTGAAAAACAAATAACAATTTTTAAACTAATT
>JAEIFU010003810.1:0-23686 GCA_018904235.1 Lordiphosa stackelbergi | reverse complement strand
GAAATCAAATGTGATAAATTCCTACAAATTAATTGAGAATAACTACTGAAAACGAGAAGCTAGTCGAAGGTTTAGATACCCTATAGTCAAACATCTGAGCAAACCAAGTGCTCCTATATAAACCTTAGGTGAACCCAATCAGCTTACGGCGGCGTAGCCACCAACTTTTGTCGCAGTAGATAAGAATGCGGTTCTTCCAGTAGGTGTCGCTTCACTCTGGCGATATTGCATATCTATTTGAAAGCATTCACTCATAAATGCTTGTTTGTAGTTCGCAAGTTCTTATTTATCACTCTGTCCATATAAATAGGGCAATGGAAATTGATGCCACATATCGCCAATTTATCCCTTTTATGTTCGAAAGGTGTTTTGTTTTTGTAAATTGCCAAACTATAATCAGACTCTCATCTCAAACTATCAATTTTTAGTGATATAAGACGATTATTCATTTCTTGTTTAATGCTGACTCTTATATTATTAGCTAGCTGCTTCAATACCGTCTTGCAATTATTTCCATTAAGGATAAAATTTTTTCCGGTCTTAGCTTTAATGCCCTGGCAAATAGGATCGATTATGCTTCTCATGTTTTCCGAGTTTAAAACATTGAAGGAAATGTTGTCTTCTGTGACCAGTCCAATGTATGAGCGAATAAGTTTTTTTTTGTTTCTCTCTATTTTAAACGATTGTTTTCTGATATTTCTGATTGAATCAGCAGAAGAGCGTATAGTTTTACCACATTCCAAGGTGATATTATGTAGTTGTGCCAAGTGTTTCTTCAAATTATGGGTACTATTTTTATACTCTGTACCGAAGGTACATAGAGTATATTAAGTTTGTGCAAAAGTATGTAATAGGGAGAAGGAATAATTTCCGACCCTATAAAGTATATATATTCTTGATCAGCATCAACAGCCGAGTCGATATAGCCATGTCCGTCTGTCCGTCTGTCCGTCTGTCTGTCCGTCCGTCCGTATGAACAAACAGATCTCAGAGATGGTAAGAGATAGAGGTTTGGCATGTCTGGGACAAATGCTTCTTATACTTGCAGGCAGATCAAGTTTATTTTCAATTTTTGCCACGCCCCCTCCCGCCCCCGCAATATCGAAAAAAAGTCATATCTCCCACAGTTTTGTAGATAGATGATTCGTACCTTCTAGAGATAGTTAGTCATTATTAATATCTATCTTTTTGCCGAAGAAATGATAAAGATCGGATGAGCGGTTCTCAAGTTATGAGAAAAAAAGTGTAATATAGACGCCTCCAACGCACACGCAAACAACACCGCATTGCATGCATCAAAGAGAGAGAGAGAGAGAAAAAAAAACTTAGGGTTGAACACATTGGCAGCGACGCATTCAGCATATACACTGGGTACAGAGTATGTTATAGTGGTTTTCCGGGTTTCCCTCGTTTTTCCATATTCTTTAATTTCATACTGTGCACTTTAAGGTATCCGTCTGCACTTGGACCAAAGTACTTTTCTATAACTGCATTGCATTGGCGCGCTGTCATGTTGAGTTCGTAGCTCTCTAGTTAAAGTAAATTTATAAAATATATGTACAATAAAATAATACTTACTTATGTTTTTATACCCGTTACTCGTAGAGTAAAAAGGGTATACTAAAGTCGAGCAAATGTATGTAACAGGCAGAAGGAATCATTTCCGACCTTAAAAAGTATATATATTCTTGATCAGCATCAACAGCCGAGTCGATTAAGCCTTGTCCGTCTGTCCGTCCGTCCGTCCGTCCGTCTGTATGAACATCTAGATCTCAGAGATGGTAAGAGATAGAGGTTTGACTTGTATGGGACAAATGCTTCTTTTATCTGCACGCAGATCAAGTTTGTTTCAAATTTTGGCCACGCCCCCTCCCGCCCCCGCAATTTGGAAAAAACGTTATATTTCCTACAGTTTTAAAGATTGACGATTCGTACCTTCAAGAGATAGTTAGTAATTAGCAAAATGAGTCGATTTGCCAAAGAAATGATAAAGATCGGATGAACGGTTCTCAAGCTATGTGCAAAAAAGTGAACCAATGTTAATTTTCATCCGATTGACTTGAAACTTGGTTTTTATGCAAAGTACGCGAAATAATTCGACACGTGTTTTCCCGATTTTGGAAAATCCGCCCACGAGGAAAATGGCCGGAAAATTCTATTTTTCATCCGATTGGCTTGAAACTCGGGTTTTAAGGATAGAATACGGAATAGTTTGAAATGTGATTTTCCGATATTGGAAAATTTGACCCAACGCACTGTGAGCCAGGATTCTCATTTTTTGGCCAAAACTCTGGCGTTTTTACACCAGCCTAGCTAGGAAGCTGAAATTTTCGACGAAATGATCTTAAAAGATTGAACTTAACGCACATAATTTTTAAAGCAACAAAAAAATTTATACGATATAGATAATCTAAATCAAAGTCGAAAAATATTTCAACTTTTTCGTTTTTGAATTATAGCAAAAACACTTGTAATTGGATTTGACCCAATCCCTGCATAGAAGTATATATAAGTACCAGATAACTAACAAAAATTAATATATCTTGATATGTCCAATGGTTTATGAGATATTGACCCAAGCAGTTTTTGAACTTGACTGCCCACCCTGTTGAGAACTTTTAGTCAATCTGACTACCCTCACCGATTTTTCCACCTATTTTACCTCCTCTTAAGATTCAATACTTGAAAAAAACAAAATAAAAATTTAATTAATTAAAAATCTAATTTTTTTAACACATTACAATTTACTTCCAGTGCTTCTAAGAGTATGCTACACATTTTAACACATTCAAATTGGCTTAGTATGAAAAAAGTTTACCTCAGAGTCCATGTGTTATTTTCCGAAGTTTAGAAAAAAAGCATACTTCTAGGCTGACTTTTTAACAGAACATTCTTGATTTCAAATGGGAATATAGTTTTAAATGCGATAATTTAAAAATTCAAAGCCAAACCGCGCAAAAGCGCATACCTACAGCTATTGTACATTATTCAAAGAAAATAATAAGCAATATTGCAGGCAAATTAAGAGAGGTACCTTTGGGTACTCTTAACACAAAGAGGCCAAATGTAAAAAAAGACACAAAATTTTAGATTTTTTCAATTTTTTATGTAAACGCTTTCGAATGGAATCTTCTTAATAATTTTTTATGGCAATCTAGTGCGAAGTCAAAAATAAGAAATCAAATTGCGGAAGCTGTTGCTTTTACAACTTTGACTTTTTTTTTTTATTTTGTGCAGGAATTTTAAGAAAAATCAACTTTGAACGGCTGGCATTTAAAAACTATTATGTAAAAGCTATTATGCAAGCATTCAAAAAAGCGTTTGCGTTGTTTCTTGAAACTTTTGTTAGTTTCGTTTACAAAACAAGAGAGCGTGCCGTCTCTTATATGGAGTTTGTATTTATCTGGCGACCTTTCTAATTTTTAATTAGTTTTTTGAGGTTCCCAACTGATTAAAACATTGATTGTATGGAAAGGCAGCTGAAGTGATGTTTTCTCCAGCGATAAGCCTACTGAAGATTCATTCGGGAGAATGATGAAACGGCACCGTATAGGCAACCAGCTCATTTTTGGTGTACAATAATGCATAAGTTGTTTTCAGTTGTGAACAAACACAACTTTTTCGGACCTAGAGCCAGCTAGAACTCACTAAATAAAATAATTATTTTTCGACCGATTGGCTTGAAACTCGGTTTGTAAGGGCAGAATACAAAATAATTTGAAATGTGAATTTTCAATGTCGAAAAATCCGCCCCCATGCGGGAAAATTCCCGGAATATTCTCCATGGAAAATACTATTTTTCACCCGATTGACTTGAATCTCGGTTTGTAAGGTCCAAATGAGAATTCATTTGTGTTTTCATAAATAGGGGAAATACCGACGGGATGCCCACTGGGAAGTGGTTGGAATGTGGATGAAATGTGGAAGGGATATGAGTGGGATGTGGGTGGTAAGTTGTTCTGGAAGTGGGTGGGAAGTGGGTGGGATGTAGATGGGATGCAGATGGGATGTAGATGGGATGTAGGTGGGAAGTGGGTATGTGGGTGGTAAGTGGATGGGAAGTGGGTGGCAAGTGGGTGGTGAGTGGGGGGGATGTGGATGGGAAGTAGGTGTGCATTGGTTCTATACTGTTGAGGGCGCAGCGAAGCGCGACTGGTTATTGCTAGTATCTAATAAATCTTCAATAATTTCTAAAAAAAAAAGTCAAATCAATTTAACTAAACGAATTTCTAGGAATTAAAACATAAAGTCTTTTCAGTATATGTCAGAGAATGACAAGAAATAGTTGTAAAGTACTTAGCCATACCTAAGCTGTTAGTTTAATTGCTTATAGACACAACCTTATTAGTAAGCCTCATCCAATTTGATCCATTTTAATTGCCATTTCTTAGCAAACAAGCAAGTTGTTGTTGTTGTTTTTTTCACATAAGAACCAAGATTGATTACAGACATTCACTAGCAAGTTGTATTCAAATGACATGCCAACTTGGAGAATTCAAATATATATAATAAATATAAATGTACACGCTTTATCAAGTTATTACAATAATAAACTCAATTGCATGTCTACCATATTTAGTTAATCTATCAATTATAATTATTCTCAACAACTAATTGAAAATAGTTTAGGCCCATGATAAAGACACTAAGCGGCGCGCCGCATCCCCTCCCTGGCCCTGGCTGTTCAGCGAGGCATGTCAAAGTCAGGGTCACGTGCTCGGCAAACTTCAATTGCTTTTTTTTTTCGTCGTTATTGTGAATTTCACTTCGAGATGATTTCCATCTTTGGCCACCAAAAAATATATAAGTTACAATTTTTTGTTTCACTTGCGTGCTGGAACTCATTGTTATTTATTTATTTGTTCCTGCTGTTATTTATTTATTTAATTAATTTAATTTCTTGTGTTGTTTTGCCTTTTGCAAGTGTGAATACATGTATACATGAAAGTACATACATATGTGCACACATACATATTTACATATTTACCCTTCACCTGTATTTGCACATTTCATTTTGATTAAATGCTGTTTCTTTATTTAATCAAATGAAGAAAAACAAAAGGCGTCGCTGTCAGGTGGCTGGGCAAATGCGACAAATTAAAATGGCAACAACACACACAAGTGGATGAAATGTGACAGAACCCCTAGAGAGAGATGACCTGGAAAGGCAAGATGTCTGCGGAGAAGAAATCATCTGTCGGAATCGTTGAAACTATATCATAATTATCTAACTTTTTGGTTAAAAGTTTAAATTGCATTATCAATTTTCAGAGACGATGTCTATTCTTTGTGCTTGACGATCATCGGCTTAGCATCTGTAGAGCGACTTTAATTGCGAACTCTTTCTTTTGCTCATAATTTTACTATTTCGTCCATTTGTCCTAAACATATCAAACCTCTATCTCTAACCGTTTTTACGATCTGTTTGTATCTGTTTCCTTCTCTCTGTTACATACTTATGCGCAAACTTTATATACTCTGGAAATCTATTATTTTACATTACGTTTATTGATATTATTTTCTGCATCTCGACTTTCCTCTATTGTTTCATATCAAGGGAATACCATTTTCACATATGTATATTTAATATGGACTCGAACATATTTAGGATCTTCACGACCCCCAGTTGAGCTACGGAATTATTGAGTTGAGAATTTTTTGACAGTTTTACAAAATCAAAACACACTTGTTAGAAAAACACTATTTCTCCATTTAAAATGAGAACTTCTAGTGTTGAGAAATACTTTAAAAAGTGCTGCCCAAACAATGTAAAAAGTGCTGCCCATTTGTTCCTGATTTCATATAGCACATTTAACTGCGTACTTTATCTTGCCGGCAATGGCGTAGAGGTTAAGGCAATGAGTCCTAGATTTAAGTCCCATAAACTGTGTTATCGTTATTCAAATTTCTGTCTATATATAAGAGAGAAAAAAGTCTTGCGGTATTTCCGCAAGCTTGTCTTTGCAAGCGCGTAGTTCGAGTTGTATTCTTCGCATCGGTTCACGCTAGAGCTTTTTGGAAAGCTCTTTTCACGCGCTAACACGCGTTTGATTTATTGTTGTTTGTTTTTAGTCGTTCGTGAGTTATAGCGTAGCAAACATGGAGCAAAATATAGAGAAAATACGGCATATTTTACAGTACTACTACGATAAAGGCAAAAATGCATCCCATGCTGCCAATAAAATGTGTGCAGTTTATGGACCCGATACAGTTTCCATTTCCACCGCACAACGATGCTTTCAACGTTTTCGTTCTGGTGCAGAGGTGATCGAAGATGCGCCACGGTCCGGAAGGCCTGTCGTCGAAAATTGCGATAAAATCGCTGAATTGATCGAAAGAGACCGGCATAGTAGCAGCCGTAGCATCGGCCAAGAGCTGGGCATGAGTCATCATGAGTTGAAGAAGCTTGGATTCAAAAAGAAGCTCGATGTATGGGTGCCACACGACTTGACGCAAAAAAACATTTTTGCCCGTATGGATGCATGCGAATCGCTTCTGAATCGCAACAAAATCGACCCGTTTTTGAAGCGGATGGTGACTGGCGATGAAAAGTGGGTCACTTACGACAACGTGAAGCGCAAACGGTCGTGGTCGAAAAGCGGTGAAGCTGCCCAGACGGTGGCCAAGCCTGGATTGACGGCCAGGAAGGTTCTTCTGTGTGTTTGGTGGGATTGGCAGGGAATCATCCACTATGAGCTGCTCCCCTATGGCCAAACGCTCAATTCGGACCTGTACTGCCAACAACTGGACCGCTTGAATGCAGCACACTCATCCAGAGGCCGGATTCTTCCATCAGGAAACGCAGATTTGGGATGTTCTTTTAGCTCCGGGAGCTCGTATGGGAGGTTCTTTGGATCTACGCGTAGCCGGATACAAAGTGATTACCACCTATTTCTGTCCATGGCGAACGAGCTTGGTAGTCGGAAGTTGGCCACAAGAGAGTCCTGTGAAAATTGGCTCTCCGAGTTTTTTGCCAATAGGGAAGCGAGCTTCTATAAGAGGGGCATTATGAAGTTGGCATCTCGTTGGGAACTCGTCATCGAACAAAACGGCGCATATTTGACTTAAATCGCATTATTATAACCAATTTTATGAACAATTGAAAATTCAATAAAAATGCCGCAAGACTTTTTTGTCATTATCAATTTCAATAAAGTTCCTTAAATAACATAAAAACGTTAAAAAATATGATTATCTTTTTATTCCCAAGTTTGTAAAGGTCTCCCCTGTTACGACTCCAACAAATTCTCATTACCGAGCCGTCCACATTAAATGAATTCGTTACGCACTGAATATGGGTCATTCTTTTATAAACCGAACAGTTAAAAAAATTTTTATTTTTCATTTTAATAAAAAAAAATCCGAAATTAGATCTCGACATGCCCATCATAACGTAATTTGCGGTTTTGTAGTAGTAAGTGGTTCTTTATTAAAAATAAAACAGTTTATGTAATTAGGCATGGCGTTATTGCCGTCAGCCTTATTCTATAACTAGTACAGTGTATTATTTACTATTATTTATCCTATGGAGCTTTAGAAAGTCCTACCCTTCGGAGTTACACCACCTGCCTTCCCCGCTCGTCGCGAGATAGCAGATCTTTCACTCCTAAGGGGGGGGACGTCCCAGGCTCTTATAGACCTAACTTTGTTTATAGCTTAATTAGTGTATTAGATTTATTTTTTCCATATTTGCTTGGCAAATGCCGTTTGCACACTTATATAATATTAATATTATTACTTAGTACAAGGAGTATGTATAAGGAGTAAGGAGCTTAAATTATTTTATTATATATATTGTTAAAAATCCTCTGTGACAATTTTGAGCCTATATTTAAGGGCAGCAGAGAGATAAGCCGCAAGCGTAATCCAATTTTCTCCGTTGAGTCGATCTCTAGTTTTTTCCATTTTGAAGGACCTTTCTCCGAAATATTTTAATCGTAGTTCTCCCAGAATTGGGCATTCTGAGAGGAAATGGAAGGTATCCTCCCTGGCGCTCATGTTGCAAAGCGAGCACTTCTCGTCGCTTATGTGGGGTCTATAATTTAGTGGCAGCATCTCGGATCTCGCTTGAAAAATTACTTTTATTGCATCCACCGTAAAGTCATCTCTGAAGTAATTGCTTTGTCCCAGGTTGAAGTTTAGGCCTTTATATAAAGTCCGGAGTTTCGCTCCGCCGGGCAGTGATCTCAAAGGCATTCCGCTGGGCTTCATCAACTCTTTCCAGTACAGTGTCGTGCGTTCTTCTCCATTCAGCTATTTCATCTATTATCGCAAATCATATTATTAGCCTGGTAAATTTTGTGCCATTCTGCAAAGCACTGCGATTGGTCCCTCAGAATTTGCATAGCGACTAACTTAGGAAGCCTGCTCTGAGGTAGATCCATGATTTTTCTCATATATTTGAAATGTCTGTCCAGGGTATTGTGGTAGAGGGTAGGTAGACCAGTCTCAAGGTGTATCGCATATGATGGTGTGTTAATTGGCAGTTTAAATAGCTTCTTAATAAAAATTACGTGCTAGTTTTTCCACACTATCGTATTCAGCATAACCCCACACCTCTGCTGCATATAGCATAATTGATCTTGCCGTTGCCTCAAATAGCTTATACTTTTCTTGACATAAAACTTTTCCACGTGCTGTTTATTGCAATCCTTGCTTCTGATAATTTGTTCCGCAGATGTGTCTCAAACCGCATATTCTGTGTCAGTGTGACACCTAGATATTTATAATCCTTTACAGCTTCCAGCTCTGTCCCGTCGAGGTACCACTTCTCTGCTCTTGCAAGGCGCCCTCTGCCATCTCGAACCACCATGATTTTGGATTTCTCTGTGTTAATGATAAGGCTCCACTGTTTACAATACTCAGATACTTTGTCAATTGTATACTGCATTTCTTCCGCACTTTCGGCCAGTATTACCATATCATCAGCGTACATCAGTGTTTTACAATTGACATCTCCCAGCCTTGCTCCTCCGCTTAGGTAGTCATGTAGGTCTTCGATGAACAGTGCGAATAGCAACGGACTCAATAGACATCCTTGTTTTACTCCTCTGTTTGTCTCAAACCAGTCCGAGCATTTGTCCCCGTCCCATACTGTCGTCTTATTGTCGACGTATAGACTTTTTATAACTGCAAGCATTTTCGACGATAATCCTAAATTGCTCAGTTTGTAAAAAAGGGCATTCCTGTTAATGGTGTCGAAAGCTGCACGAAAATCGACAAAAAACATGTATAGCTTTTTTTTTCTGTCCCAAGTAATGCTGTGCGAAGCTGGTGAGGACAAAATGCTATCAACAGTTGATGGCCGATTCTTTTGTTCACCCAAGCAATTAGACAAAAAAAACAAAAGGAGAACACCTTTGCGTTTTTGGAATGAGATTCCTCTATAATTTCTCTGCTTGGTGGGTCCCCTTTCTTGTATACCTGGGCCCTAAATATATGACATTTTAGTCGGAAGGAAACTGGTGCCTCTGAGTTAAGCATAATATGGTTGTACACATTTGTAAGACACTCAATGAAATCCGGAGAAGCTTCCTTTAAAAATTCAGCGGGATGCGATCGGCACCAGGAGCTTTTCTGCATTTGCATTTGCAATCGCCATATTAACTTCAGCAACTGAGATCGCCACATCGAGATTACTGTTCTCAATCATGGGTAAAGCATAGCAAAAGCTGAGTTTCTGGCTGACTCATATAAAGAAGCTTCTGAAAATAGAGTGCCAGGTGCTTTTGGTTCCCGCTTGGATTACTTTCCTTACTTGCCGCCGTTTAGCTTTTGTGCTATTTCCCAGAAGTCCTTGCTGCTTTTTTTTTTTGATATGGATAATTTCCAACTGAAAATAGTGTGTAGCCCCGTTTATCTTTGCATATTTGTTTGTAAGCTTGATTAGTCTGGTGGTAGTGAGCTCTAGCTCGGGCGCAATCGCTTTGCTTAGCATGTTTAAAGTGCTTCAAAAAGACAGTTCTCTGGCCGCCTCACATTCTTTATCAAACCATGGTTGAGCATAATTCTTTTTCGTTGATTTTCTTCCCATACATTTTGCTGCAGTTGTTATACTTTTTTCTAAAGTGTCAATCGTGTAATTTCCATCAGTTGTGTTCAGCCAATTGTTCGTTTAAGCGGTCTCTATACTGATCAGCCTACTTCTGCACCCTCAGCTGTGGCGGAGGTTACTCTCTTTGTCGTTGACAATTATTGGGCGAATATTGGTTTGCGTTACCACTGGCAAGTGATCCGAAAATACCTCGTCTTCGACAGTGATCCAGTTACCATTTCCATGCCATTTTCCCTATAAGCGGTTTCACACCCTTTCCCTTCGGACCCACACGTGAGGGTTTCACACATCTCGATAATATGGCACCCATTCGAGTCCTTTTTCCGATCCTTCGATTCTCTCGTTAAAACCCCCCAATACGCTTTTTTAAGCTTCCAATAATTAAAAATATATTTTTATTATAATTAATTTTATAAACAATTTCAAAAATCGTCAAAAACGAAAAAATGGAAAAAAAGGGTTTTAAAAAAAAAAAAAAAAATTTTTATTAGAAGGTTCAAATTGATATTATTTATGACAGGTCTCAAATTGAAAAGTATTTTACTGTATCTACTCAAATTATAATTTTATAGATTTTTAAATTATTTAATAATATTAAGTAATTGTTGCTAAAAATTATTTATAATTTTTTTCTAAGTGTTAACCACCATGATATACAATAGCTTCTAAGGATAAACAATTTATTGCCCTAAATATAACTTAAATTTTGGTGTTTTCAAAAAGATGGAGACTTTTATGGTTTAATAGTTATGAATTTTTGAAGTTATAAACAAATAAAAAGATGCCCTAAAATAAAAATTTCTCAAGTAGTCAGTTTTAAAGTCATGTGATTGAAACTTGGCAATTGTGCTTTATATTTATCAAGCTTTTCAAAATTGCCAACATCACACAGATCGGACATCTATATCATAAAGCTGCCATAGAAATGCTGAATTTGGTTGTGGTATAATATACTTTCAAAACTCTGGTCACCTAATCCACAACAAAATGCAATTAATCATAGCATTCGTATGGCAGCTATATGAAATAGACGTCCGATCTGTGTGATGTTGACATTTTTGAAAAGCTTGATATATATAAAGCCCACTTGCCATCCGTTTTTGACGATTTTTGTGCAAAACCGCAAATTATGTTATGATGGGCATGTCGAGATCTAATTTCGGATTTTTTTTTATTAAAATGAAAAATAAAAATTTTTTTAACTGTTCGGTTTATAAAAGAATGACCCATATATTTCTTACAAATACTAGCTTATATTAACATTGGCTCTTATTTTTATCTTAGATCAGTCGCAGCTGGGGCTCTTTGCAAGGGGATGGTTTTTAAGAATCTATTTTTAAACAGCTAATAGGAGAATAGACATTTAGCTCAGCCACTGCTTGGTAATCTTAAGGGTTAGTTTGTTTTAGTAATGACTATTTTGGGCTAACATGTGTTCAAATTTGTGTACATAAATTTTTAGTTTGATTTAGTTATTATTTTGTGTTTAATAATCTAAACACCCCTTTCTAAAAATGTGCTCAGAGTTTCCTTAATGTTAAAAATGTAAATTGGGCAACTATTTAAAATTTGCTTTGTGCTGGTGGTGCTATTATTTTTTTCTATAAATCTATATACATAATATGTACCCAAAAAGGAATCTGTTGCAAAGATAAAATTTTTCTAATTTTAGTAACAGCTACGCTCTTTATAAAGAAAGGGCAATTACGTAAAATAAGTTTTCCTTATATTTTATTATTTCTTTTTTTGTTGTCAAGTAGGCCTAGATTTTTCCTTTTCAGTCTACTGCCTAAAGCATTGCTTTAGTTACTTCATTCTATATTCCTAAATAGACACGGCAACATACAACAACTCAAAACAGGTATATAAATACAAATAATAAAACACATTTAAGCAAATTTCTTCAATTTTACACAAACAGAAAAGAATGGGGACCTATATTGATCTGCTGGCAGCCCACAAGATACTCAAATGGGCGAATTCGCAACTTCATTCGGAAATTAGAAATATCGAGGAAATGGCCACTGGGGCACCGTATTGCCAGCTGTTGAACATTCTATTTGATAAATCTGTGCCTTTAAATAAAGTGATCTACACCACAGATCAACAAATACATTTTCGGCGCAATTGGATGCTGCTGGACAAAGGCTTCCAGAGATTGGGCATTAAGATTGATTTACCTGTGGAGAAAGTGATACATGCTGAATTTTATACGAACGTGTGTTTCGCCAAACGTTTTTATAACTTTTTTAAAGTCGTTGAAAAAAAGCGAGGATGTCTACTGGAAACTTATGATGCATTGGCGGCACGAAACTATGAGAAATTTGCAGTGGCCCCGGCCACAGTGACCGTCATCACACGCTGGACACAAACACCGGACTCTAAGGACGTTGCCATCAAACAGTCGCTGGACAGCCACAAAGAGGAACTCAATTTCTATAGAAGCAAAATGAAGGAGTTGATGAGCCTATTGGAGGACAAGCAGACAAATGGGAATATAGATGCCAAAAGTATACTGAAAGTGCTGTACAAAACTCACAAGGGGTACGCACTCACCCGGATAAAGACACTCTCCACACTGACCCTGAATATGAAGCCATAAATGTAATTGGACCTAAAGCCACCGGATTTAAATTGTATTTTATTGTAATGTTTCACTAGTTCACTAACTTTTAACCATTTTCGGCCTAAAAACTACAAAAAAAATACTTTCACTTAAACTTTAAACAAATCTGTTCGAATCATGTTTGGCCCAGAAGTTTGTGCAATGCAAAAAAAAAAAAAAAAAAACAAAACAATAAAACAAAAACAATAATATAGACTGTGTCGTTGCATTCCTGGTTTTCAGGTCACTAATTTTCGTAGTAAATAAGAAAACTTTGGTCATATTTAAGTAGAGGTAAGCAAGCGTCAGTTGCCTTTTTTGTTCAGCAGAGTTTGAGACAATAAAACGAACGAGAGTTGGTCAGGGATCATGCAAATTGGACATCCCAACTATGGAGGAGTGTTCTATGGTCAGATGAGTCCAAAGTGGTTATGTTTGGTGGAAAGGGATCTCGATCATACGTTAGACGTCCAAGGAACACAGAATACAAACTCCAGTACACCACAAAAATCATTAAGCATGGAGTAGGGTCCATTGAATAAAACCATCATGGATCAGCACGTGTTCCTGAATATCTTGGAGGCAGTAATGCTACCCTTTGCAGAACACGAAATTCCGCTCGTATGGGTCTTGCAACAGGACAATGACCCCAAACACACCAGCAAGAATGCAAAGGAATGATTCAGAGCAAACTTTGTAAACGTTTTGGAGTGGCCTGCTCAGTCGCCAGACCTGAATCCCATCGAAAATCTGTGGTCCGACGTCAAGAAGGCAGTTGCTGCTTCCAAGCCAACCACTATGGCATCACTTTGGGAAGAAATTACAGAGTCCTGGTCCAAAATTCCCCTAAAACGATGCCAGGACTTAGTTGATTCAATGCCAAAAACACAGTACAGGGTTGCCCATATTCGACGGACCCATCTGGCAACGCCATAACTTTTGACAGAGATGTCAGATCGCTTAATGACATACCGCGTTTGAAGCGTCAGTCCAAGCAGATTTTTTACCATGGAACAATACACGCCACGCGAGCGCTCTGAAATAGTTGAAATTTACATTCAACAGAACAAGTCAATTGAGAAAACTCAACGTGCTTTTAAAAAATTAAAAATTAAGCCCATTTCACATTGAATGGGACCGTAAATAAGCAAAATTGCCGTATTTACGCCACTGAAAATCCTGAGGAGATTCAAGAAGTGCCTCTTCATGACGAAAAAGTCACAGTTTGGTGCGGCGTTAGTGCGAAAACGGTCATTGGGCCGTTTTTCTTCCAAAATGAAAATGGCCATGCTGTTACCATCAACCAGGAGCGTTATCGCGACATGATGACCAATTTTGTGATGCCAATTATTCGTCGAAAGCGTATGAGGCAGTTCTGGTTTCAACAAGACGGCGCTCCACCGCACACAAGTCGCATAACAATCGATTTTCTGAAGAAATTGTTTCGGGCCGTTTGATGTCGAAAAGTGGTGATTTGGACTGGCCACCGCGTTCGCCCGATTTGACGCCGCCTGACTTCTTCTTGTGGGGATATTTGAAGTCAAAGGTTTACGTTAACAAGCCAAGGACCGTAGAAGAGCTCAAGGACAACATTCGTGAAGAAATAGCCGCTATTCCGGCCGAAATGTTGGCGAAATCGATGGAAAATGCTGCAAAAAGGGCACAATACGCCATCAACGCCAGGCCATTTGAGAGATATCATATTCAAAAATTGATGTAAACAAATCTACTTGGAACAAATTAAATGATTAAGATTGCCAACCGCCAAATTTTTATTTTTTCTTTGATTTTTAAAAAAAAAACATGGGTCCGTCGAATATGGGCAACCCTAAGTTAATTAAGTTTGTATTTTGGAAAAATTGAATAATTACATCTATGTTGTGGCTGTTGGGATCAAAAATTGCTTTTAAGGGATTATTGTTGGGAGGGAACTGGGATCTGTGGGGTTGTAGGTTGGGACTTTTTCACGTTGGAATCGTGGTGAAAAGGTACCTATGTGTGAGCTTAGTGTGACCCAATCGAAGGCGGAAAGCTGGTGGCCGCCATTTTGCAGTTGCGTAGGCCAAGAAAAAAATTGGAATGTGGTTCTTCTTCTTCTTCCGAACCGGTATCCATCTGGGGGTCTCCCCGCCTGCCTCTTCCTCGTAGTAGCCGCCTTCGAAAAAAGCTTTCCTTACTGGAGCTTCTTCGTCCATCCGGTGACAGTCTAACCAGCGCAGCCGCTATTGTTTATGCGCTGACAGACGGGTGTCCCCAAGAGCTCATACAGTTCGTCATTATTTCGAATGCGGAAAACATCGCCAACTTTAAAGGTCCGAAATCCCCGAAGAATCTTTCGTTCAAACACGCCAATCGCCGCTTCACCGCTGTTGTCATTGTAAATGCTTCTGCGCCGTATTGCAGGACTGGGATGATAAGCGACTTGTATGGGAATTTTGTCTTCGCTTGAGGTCTCTGCTCTTGAGCTCTCTACTTAGCCCGTAGAAGCACGGTTTGCAAGAGTGATCCTTCGTCGGATTTCCAGACTGATGTTGTTGTCGCTGGTTATCGTCGTTCGGGTAAACAAAATCCCAAAACTTTGAAGTTGTATTCTCCCAGTAACAAAGTCAAGACGAAGGACTTTTGTCCGCGGAACAAGGTATTTCGTCTTGTCCTACACCAAACCCAAGTCGACTGCCTTAACCGAAAACGCCCTGCTTACCGCCGTTGTTTTGCCGATAATGTCGATAACGGCATAGCAGTAACATGAGACTTTAAAAAAAGGCGCCCGTTCTGTTGGCATGGGGCACCGGCGCAGTAGAATCCGTAGATTGAAGAAGTCGCACGATAAGGTATCGCCCTGCCAAAACCTCTTTGGTATCAAATGGTTCGGAAAGGTTCTTTCCTATTTTGACGAGCTTTGTGTACTTCTCAACGTCATCATGCAAAGACGGACGTACTTTGCTGGTATACCAAGGGTAGACAAGGCTTCAAAAAACCTTGACCTTATCGGCGTGTCAAGGCTGATTTATAATCAACAAATAGATGGTGTGTGTGATGCCTCTCAGAGGACTTCTCAGGATTTGTCGTAATGTGAATATCTGGTCTGTGGTGGATTACCAGGTCAAAGCCACACTGAAAGGTCAACAGTGTGTTAAAAGCGCTAAGACGTTCACAAAAAGCGCGACGAACCTTATATGCAATGGGAAGGAGACGGATCCCGCGGTAGTTGGCGCAAACTGCCGGGTCTCCTTTTTTAAAGATTGGGCATAGAACACTTAAATTCCAAGCGTCGGGCATGCTGCGTCAACCCAAACCGCAAAAAAGTTGGTGCATGCACCTACCAACTTCCCCTCAGCCTTGAACAATCAGCGGGCAGCTCACAGCGCCTGGTGATTTATGTTCTAAGCCTTTGAGAAAGAGGGGGGCGGGCAAGGAGGGCACGCTACTTCTCTAGAGGCGGCATCATGTTCGTCATCGCCTCCGGTAGGTTGGAGAGTAGCTTCTCCATGTGTTAGCGCCACTTGCGGATCGGTGACCAGATTCCCGTGTTCGTCTTTGCATTGGGCGACTCTGGGCCTAAAAACTTGTTAATTGCTTCATTTTTGGTAAAATTTTCGAGTCTCATTTGGAATGTGTGTTGGTGTTGTTGAATAATAGAGCTTGTTCGGATTTAAAGTGGTTTTTAATGTATTTCAGTATGTTGAAGTTGTTCTGAAACATAAAAGTGAAAGTGAAAACCATTCTTTAGCGGCTTTGTCAGCGGATTCATTGCCAGTGATTCCGCAGTGGCCAGGGATCCATATCAGCATAAGTTTGTTTTTAATTTTGCAGAGTTTGTCTAATGGCAGATGGGTAATACAGTTTGGGGGTTTGAAATGGCTTCTAGAGAGGACAATGAATCTGTACAAATGGCGGTTGGTTGTGTGTGCTGGGCTAATAAAGTTGCGTTGTAGCTAGCGATCATTTCTGCTGAGAAGATTGAGCTGTATAGGGGTAACAGGTGTTTATGGCAGTTTTCATTATCAACTACGCTAAAGGAGGTTGCTCGGTCGGATTTCGATCCGTCAGTGTATATGAATCTATGCGAGGGGAGAGAATTTTTGAGTTCGAGGAATTTTTGTTGATAGACTGAAGATGGAGTAGACGATTTTGGTAGAAGGTGGAGTGTTGTATTTATAGCGGAGGAGAAATCAAGCCAAGGTGGGTTTGAGTTCTTAGTGGCAGGTATGGGCTTGTATGGTAGCCAAAGATTCGTTCTGTAAATTTTGTATTTTAGTTAAAAGATGCATGTAACTATCCTCATCATTAATTTCAAAAAAACAAGTGAGAAAGTCGGTCAGGCCCGACTATAACATACTCTGTACCCGGTGTATATGCTGAATGCGTCGCTGCCACTGTGCTCATCTCTAAGTTTTTTCCTCTCTCTCTCTTTCTCTCGCTCTTTGATGCATGCAATGCGGTGTTGTTTGCGTGTGCGTGGGAGGCGTCTTTTTTACACTTTTTTCTCATAACTTGAGAACCGTGCATCCGATCTTTAATATTTCTTCGGCAAATCGATACATATTGCCAATGACTACCTATCTTTAGAAGGTACGAATCATCTATCTATAAAACTGTCGGAGATATGACGTTTTTTCAAAATTGCGGGGGCGGGAGGGGGCGTGGCGAAAATTGAAAATAAACTTGATCTGCCTGCAAGTATAAGAAGCATTTGTCCCATACATGTCAAAGCTCTATCTCTTACCATCTCTGAGATCTGTTTGTTCATACGGACGGACAGACGGACGGACAGACGGACATGGCTATATCGACTCGGCTGTTGATGCTGATCAAGAATATATATACTTTATAGGGTCGGAAATTATTCCTTCTCCCTGTTACATACTTTTGCACAAACTTAATATACTCTATGTACCTTCGGTACAGAGTATAAAAAACCAGTTTCGAACAGCTGATCAGCCATTTATTTAGTGGCATTTATTTTGCTGATTTCCAGAAGAGAAACTAAAAAATCACAGCGTTGCCACATCGTTAACTTGTGTGGATTGCAAGCACAGCCGATTTGCTGAACTAAATTGAAAATAAATAAGTTGCAGTACATTTTTCCGGACAACATCGAACAAATTAAAAGCAAATGCAGGGCGCACCAAAATAGTCCAACAAATAATAAATATATTTGCACATAAAATAGCACTCATATTAATTAGACTCGTTAAGGAAGTTGTGCGACCCTACAAGTTGTCCGTGTATTTTAAGACATTGTGGTCATACTATAGCTTCCATTCCACTTAAAATAAATAAGTGGCAATTTCGTGACATAAATTTTTATTTGTTCTGGAAATGGGCCTTTAATATTTAGTACTGTGTTCTTTATTGCCCGTAACAGCTTCTGGCATGAAATCAACTAAGTCCTGGCATCGTTTTAGGGGAATTTTGGACCACGACTCTGTAATTTCTTCCCAAAGTGATGCCATAGTGGTTGGCTTGGAAGCAGCAACTGCCTTCTTGACGTCGGACCACAGATTTTCGATGGGATTCAGGTCTGGCGACTGAGCAGGCCACTCCAAAACGTTTACAAAGTTTGCCCTGAACCATTCCTTTGCATTCTTGCTGGTGTGTTTGTCCTGTTGCAAGACCCATACGAGCGGAATTTTGTGTTCTGCAAAGGGTAGCATTACTGTCTCCAAAATATATTCAGGAACACGTGCTGATCCATGATGGTTTTATTCAATGGACCCTACTCCATGCTTTATGATTTTTGTGGTGTACTGGAGTTTGTATTCTGTGTTCCTTGGACGTCTAACGTATGATCGAGATCCCTTTCCACCAAACATAACCACTTTGGACTCATCTGACCATAGAACACTCCTCCATAGTTGGGATGTCCAATTTGCATGATCCCAACTCTCGTTCGTTTTATTGTCTCAAACTCTGCTGAACAAAAAAGGCAACTGACGCTCGCTTACCTCTACTTAAATATGACCAAAGTTTTCTTATTTACTACGAAAATTAGTGACCTGAAAACCAGGAATGCAACGACACAGCCTATATTATTGTTTTTGTTTATTGTTTTTTACATTTTTGTTTTTTTTTTTTTTTTGCATTGCACAAACTTCTGGGCCAAACATGATTCGAACTGATTTGTTGAAAGTTTAAGTGAAAGTATTTTTTTTTTAGTTTTTAGGCCGAAAATGGTTAAAAGTTAGTGAACTAGTAAAACATTACAATAAAATACAATTTAAATCCGGTGGCTTTAGGTCCAATTACATTTATGGCTTCATGGGTCAGTGTGGAGGTGTCTTTATCCGGGTGAGTGCGTACCCCTTGTGAGTTTTGTACAGCACTTTCAGTATACTTTTGGCATCTATATTCCCATTTGTCTGCTTGTCCTCCAATAGGCTCATCAACTCCTTCATTTTGCTTCTAAAGAAGTTGAGTTCCTCTTTGTGGCTGTCCAGCGACTGTTTGATGGCAACGTCCTTAGAGTCCGGTGTTTGTGTCCAGCGTGTGATGACGGTCACTGTGGCCGGGGCCACTGCAAATTTCTCATAGTTTCGTGCCGCCAATGCATCATAAGTTTCCAGTAGACATCCTCGCTTTTTTCAACGATTTTAAAAAGTTATAAAAACGTTTGGCGAAACACACGTTCGTATAAAATTCAGCATGTATCACTTTCTCCACAGGTAAATCAATTTTTTCCCCCAATCTTAGGCCCTTTTTCCCACGCCACAAAAAATCCCCCAAAAATTGTTTTTGTTGGTTTTTGGTGTAGATCATTTATTAAAAGGCACAGATTTATCAAATAGAATGTTCAACAGCTGGCAATACGGTGCCCCCGTGGCCATTTCCTCGATATTTCTAATTTCCGAATGAAGTTGCGAATTCGCCCATTTGAGTATCTTGTGGGCTGCCAGCAGATCAATATAGGTCCCCATTCTTTTCTGTTTGTGTAAAATTGAAGAAATTTGCTTAAATGTGCATTAACATTTTTGGAAAAACCTTGTTTTAAACCAAACGATTCAAGCCAAGTATATTTTTTACTTATAGCTCTAGAGCCAGTAACTAAGAACTGCCTTACAGTACTTCAATATTTATTAACAAAAAATTATTATTTAACAAATGTATTTCATTCTTAGGAAATAAGTATATGTGCATTTTATATAGTTCTTAAAATTTTGTATTAAGTTCAAACTTTTGATCAACTTTAATAGTTAATGTGCTTTCCTTTTGCCTCTAAGACTTTTGCAAGGCGGTTTGGCATGGAATCTGCCAGATTTTGGAGAGTTTCATTGCTTATTAACTCCCATTCTGCAAGCAAAGCGTACTTTAAATGCTTAATTGAGTCGAACTGCCTCCCACCTTTATAAATCCTGGCTGAGAGGATACCCCAGAGGTCCTCAATTGGGTTCAAGTCAGGACTGATAGCCGGCCACTCCAGTACAGATATTTTCTTGAAGAAAAATAAGCCTTTGTGGCTTTTGATGTGTGGATTGGAGCGTTGTCCTGTTGAAAAATCCATCTATCTTCGTAAAGATCGTCTGCAAAATCTATTAATTCACTCTCCAGCAATTGAATATAGATTTCTGAGTTTGTTCTTATTGGAATAAAACATAGCCGAGACTTTCCTGCATATCCGAAACAGGCCCAAATCATCAGTGATCCACCGCCGTGATTCCTCTTATGGCGAGTTTCTCTTGGTTTTCTTAAGTCACGCCAATACTTATGACAGCCATCAGGACCATCAAGATTAAACTTTTTTCATCCGAAAAAATAACGTTTCGAATTCTTCGGTCCAAAATTTGTACCTGTCAGCAAACGCCAAACGAGCCTTAAGATGGCGTGGCAATAGCATCGGTACAGCCACCCGGGAACTATGTTTAAGGTTACAATTTTCAGTTAAAATTTGATGGATCCGTCTTCTACCGACATTGAGCTCTAAATGACGTTTAATGCCTGTACAAGACATTTGATTGTTTACAGCCAGGCGCTTAATCTCACGCTTGCACCTATCGTCGATGTGGCTCGGTCTGCCACTGCGTTTAATCTGACCATAGGAGCTTGGATTTTTAAGAAATTAGCTATCGTATTTCTGTGTCGAGACACTCTGGAAGCTATTTCAGTGATGGTAGCCCCACCTTCGTTCAATCCTTGGATTCGTCCGCGTTCCTCAGCTGATAAATGTGTTCCACGCGGCATTCTTAGGAAAATTTAAAAAATTTTTTTTGTGTTTCTGCAACAACTACTTAATTTACTCTCAACTTTTCATTTTTTATCAAAACACATCCAATTTGTTGCACGCCGACCATTAAATGCACACTAATTGGTTTTTGCACATAAACTTATTTCCTAAGAAAATCAAATCTCGCCACTCAAATGTGTGATAACGGTACTAAGAATGATGACCAAAGAAGAATTATGCAAAAGCATTCTAAAAATAGATAACAACAAAAGACTTTTGCATACCTAGAACATATGTTCTGTTACTATTGAGGAAGAGAGAAACGAAAACATATTTGCACATATACTTATTGCACTGAGGTATTTTACAGTACTACTACGATAAAGGCAAAAATGCATCTCATGCTGCCAATAAAATTTGTGCAGTTTATGGACCCGATACAGTTTCCATTTCCACCGCACAACGATGGTTTCAACGTTTTCGTTCTGGTGCATAGGTGATCGAAGATGCGCCACGGTCCGGAAGGCCTGTCGTCGAAAATTGCGATAAAATCGCTGAATTGATCGAAAGAGACCGGCATAGTAGCAGCCGTAGCATCGGCCAAGAGCTGGGCATGAGTCATCAAACCGTTATAAACCATTTGAAGAAGCTTGGACTCAAAAAGAAGCTCGATGTATGGGTGCCACACGACTTGACGCAAAAAAACATTTTTGCCCGTATGGATGCATGCGAATCGCTTCTGAATCGCAACAAAATCGACCCGTTTTTGAAGCGGATGGTGACTGGCGATGAAAAGTGGGTCACTTACGACAACGTGAAGCGCAAACGGTCGTGGTCGAAAAGCGGTGAAGCTGCCCAGACGGTGGCCAAGCCTGGATTGACTGCCAGGAAGGTTCTTCTGTGTGTTTGGTGGGATTGGCGGGAATCGTCCACTATGAGCTGCTCCCCTATGGCCAAACGCTCAATTCGGACCTGTACTGCCAACAACTGGACCGCTTGAATGCAGCACTCATGCAGAAGAGGCCATCTTTGATCAACAGAGGCCGAATTGTCTTCCATCAGGACAACGCCAGGCCACACACATCTTTGGTGACTCGCCAGAAGCTCCGGGAGCTCGGATGGGAGGTTCTTTTGCATCCACCGTATAGTCCGGATCTCGCACCAAGTGATTACCACCTATTTCTGTCCATGGCGAACGAGCTTGGTAGTCGGAAGTTGGCCACAAGAGAGTCCTGTGAAAATTGGCTCTCCGAGTTTTTTGCCAATAGGGAAGCGAGCTTCTATAAGAGGGGCATTATGAAGTTGGCATCTCGTTGGGAACTCGTCATCGAACAAAAAGGCGCATATTTGACTTAAATCGCATTATTATAACCAATTTTATGAACAATTGAAAATTCAATAAAATACCGCAAGACTATTTTGACAACCTTAAGACTTATATGATCTTTAAGATATTTTATCATTTGGACGTGTTAAATTAAAACCATAACTGGCCATGGCATCTTAACTCTTTATTGGTAAAAACCATTTGATGATCACTTAGAAATACCCTAATTCATCTCCCACCGAGTCTACTTAGGCATTGATTCCCCCTCTCTCCCAACCTGACCTACCTCTGACTATTGAAGGTAATGGCGCTTGTTTGTTTGTTTGTTAATCCGTTTCATAATACTTTAATAAATAAAACGAGTCGCAACAAAAGTAGTAATAAATTCACGCCTGCATGCCTAAATCGTAGTTGCGCGTCGTAGAGTAGTACATTTCCATAAGCTTAATTAAATACAGAGAGATAATGCATTTTACCGCAAAACGAAACCGGAACTGAAACTGAAACTGAGCAGGGATCATCCCCAAAAACGCTGGGACTGTGCGCCCCCCAACTGACCTTATCGATCTAATTAGCTGGAAGAAAACAAAACGTGCTTTGCACAGCTGCTGCTGGTTTATCCGTTGCGATTCGATGCAAATGCCTTGAACAAATATGCATCAATCAATATATCAAAGAATAATAATAAAATAATAATATTGCAGTCACTCGATCCAAGTGTGTGTTTTACATCATAAATATTAACTAGCTAAGCGGTTTGAACTGGTCATGACCCGTTATTGGCGGTATTGAGGTGATCGGTTGATCGGGTGATCGGAAACCCGAGACCAACACATTCGCCCCTTTGCCTGGGTGGGTCGCGTGCTTCTAACCCCCAAAGTATAGAGTACTCTCCCTTCTCCTTTGTAAATTGTACCAATTAGGCATCTTATTTTTTATAAATTGCGAACGAAAATGTTACGAAATGCAAATAAATAGAATGCCAGCGCAACGTTGTGTTATATGCACAAGTTTATTCACTGTATCTCTCGACAGAGATACTTTGTTTTTTTTTTTTTTTTTGACGAGATACTCCAAAGCGCGTGCTGGGCAACAGTAGCAGAGTCTTTTGTTTGTTTGATAATTGCTTTGAGAGAATTGGGTGTATTGGGACTGAGGAAAATTACTAGTATATATGTGAATGCATATATGCATATGGATGTAGCAAAGAATAGTGATACATGCACCCCGGTTAAAGTGGCAGCTATTGTTTGTTCCTCTGACAGATGAGTGTGTGGGTTATGGAATGAGAGGCGGGTACCATTTTAACGATTAGGTATAATAACACCGCAGTGACCATATGTTAAAAGATATATAAACAGTGCACTTGAGTCGAGGTACCGAGGTAAGGGATGCATTTGGGACTCAAGTACGCGAGGCGCAAAGAAAGAGAACAGACCGTACAACCCGAAAAAAGGAGTGGATATCAAAGGACGTCTGGTACGAGCGAAGGCTTTTTCGATAATAAATCTGATGGTAAAATTAGCTGTTAACTCACTG
>JAEIFU010003809.1:0-23695 GCA_018904235.1 Lordiphosa stackelbergi | reverse complement strand
CTAACTGGAGCTGGTGCATCATCATCATTATATGATAGCTGTGGCGCCTATGCCACCACCAATGTGGTGGCCAATGTGAAGCTCTATCAGAATCGTTATGCTGCCACCGGCGGCAACAACAACAATGGCAATCCCTCCTCCAAGGACTATCAGGCCACGGGCATGTACTCCGCACCACCGAGTGCCCATTACGGTTGCTTGGAGCCCAATCCCATGACCACCTCGACAGCCTCCACGGCCATATTGAGTGCATCGCCGGCCAAGCTGAAAAAGATCAATATCACGGAGAACAAAATGGAACAATTGGACACCAAATCGGAACGCACTAACCCCTTCAATCAGCAGCAGCAGCTGCTGCTGGCCAGCAATGCCCTGAAACAGGGTCTGGGCGCCTATGCCAATACCACTTTGGCAGCCCAAATGGCCAACGGCGGTGGAGTGGGCACTTTGCGACGCCAGCGTCAGCCCAAGACGCTGTTCAAAAGTGAAAACAATATTCTGGGCAAATCGGCACTGCGTCATAATGCCACCACCAATGGCAATCTGGATTTCCTTACCGGTGGTCCACCCGCCACGGACAATCTGGAGGCGGACTTCCCCTCCGCCCTCTCCAATTCCACCAATCAATTGCTCAACGATTGGGCCTCGAGTGCCTCAATCGCAGCACCGGGGGATTACCATTTTGGCAGCAAGCAGCCGAGCAAACAGCATCTCTATGTGAAGGCCAAGGATGGCACCTGGTCGGCGGTCAGTTCGGATGCATATCAATCGTTTAAGCAGCAGCAACAGCAACAATTGCAGCAGTTCCATGCTGGCTCAGGTGATCATACCAAATCCCTAGCAGTAAATGCCAATCCCTCCTCGCTTAGTGTGAATAGTTTGGCTGGTGATAGCAAATTTTTGAGTAGTTTCGGCAACAGCGCAAATGTCTAATTAGTTGAAGGGAGGACGAAAACAAAAAAAAAAACAGAACAGGAATCGAGGAGATTGCTCACTAGACTAAGTTTAAGACGAAAGTTGTGAACGGCTACCAAGTAAACTTGGCTTGCAGAGTGGAAGTTTAGAGGAAAGGGATTTGGGGAGTTGGGGTAAAGGAAGGAATCAGCAAAGTGTATAACCTATAAAATGATGCAATAGTGTTTAAAGTTATTCTCAGAGCAGCTTAGATCAGTTCACAGCAACCCAAATTCTTCATTGAAAAGTGTTTGAAAAGTAAAAATCGTCATCGATTCATTCATTAAATTAACCTTTAAATATGGTGGTTGACTTTTAAGCTTGAAAACATACGCTTTCAGAAAAGCTGTTAAGTGGTTTTAAAATTTTGCACTGTTCTCACTTTCAGTCGAAAAATATGCAGGCATGTTCTCAATTCCACTTCTACGGCAACTTTTCGAAAGTGGAATTGATTCATGTTCTCGCAACACCAAAACGAAAAAGTGGCGGTGGAATGAAAACTAATTGCCAAATTACGCACTCTTTCAGTATGCTGGGTGTACATAAAGTGAACTTTCCTTAATTCTGTGATCAATTTAGAAATTGTTAGTGAATTTTAATTTGCATTCTAGTTTTTAATTGATTTATAAAGCCTTTTTTTTGTTTTATGTGTCTAGATTTGGGCTGTGCAAACAAAAACGAAGAGTGAAACCTAAAATTCAGCCTCTCTCATATCCGACTGTTCCGTTTTCGATCGTTTCGCTTGGAATTTTGCTTTCTGTCTTGTGTGCCATTCACGCTGGGTCCGGTGGTTTGCAAAAAGTAAAAGAGAGCAATTTCATTCGGAATTGAGAACTCAAAATCGAAACCAAAGCGGATTTTCGTTCGATTTACTTTTCAAAAAAGTAGTGGAATTGAGTACGTGGCTGATGATATAAATTGATATGTTTTTTTACTTCAAAACCATTTTGTATTAAGTCTTGTTGGACCGTCTATAAACACTTGGTGTTGAAGCCTGAACTCTAACTGAACAAGTGAACAAGCTCTTCTTCAATTGTTCATTATAGATCAGTGAGTCTCAGTCACTTCTGTTCAGTGATTACTGTTCAATGATTCTGGATTAGTCACTCATGTTTAGTCTCAATTCTTCAGTGACTCTTATTCAGACAGTCTTGTTCAGTCACTCTTTTATAGTCACGCTTCTTCAGTCGGTTTTATTCTGTGACTTTTGTTCAGTCACTTTTGTTAAGTGACTTTTGTTTAGTCACTTTTATTCTGTAGCTCACGTTCAGTCACTTTTGTTCAGTGACTCCTTTTCAGTCTCATTTGTTGAGTGGCTCCTGTTCAGACAGTCTAGTTCAGTCACACTTGTAGAGCCTGTCTTGTAGAGTGACTCTTGTTCAGTTACTCTTGTTCTCTAATTTAGTGGCTTCTCTTCGGGCACTATTGGACACGAACTCTAGTTCAATCGCTGTTTTTCGGTACTTTTGGTCAGACAGTCGCATTTGTTCAGTAACTCTTGTACACTCACTTATGTAGAGCATCGTTGGGCAACGAGAGAGAGGCCAAAAAGTAAGAGTGTATTGATGTGCAAACATAAAGCGCCGTCAATTTGCCTCGACCTGACAGCATCAAAGGCTAGCCGGCGACTAAAAGCTCTCTCTTCCTCAGTTTCGGCATGCGTTCGGCTGAGGGGAACCTGTGACTATTGCTGATGTAGACTGACTCTTGTTCAGTCATTTTTATTCAGTGACTCTTTTTCAAACAGTCTTGTTTGGTCACACTTGTACAGCCAGTCTTGTACAATGACTCTTGTTCAGTCACAACTGTTCAGTTACCTTTTTTCTATGACTACTGTTCAGTTACTCTTGTTCAGTCACTTTTGATCAGTGACTCTTGTTCAGTCACTTTTGTTCAGTGACTCTTGTTCAGTCACTTTTGTTCAGTGACTCTTGTTCAGTCACTTTGTTCAGTATACTTTTGTTCAGTGACTCTTGTTCAGTCACTTTGAGTATTGTCAGTGACTCTTGTTCAGTCACTTTTGTTCAGTGACTCTTGTTCAGTCACTTTTGTTCAGTGACTCTTGTTCAGTCACTTTTGTTCAGTGACTCTTGTTCAGTCACTTTTGTTCAGTGACTCTTGTTCAGTCACTTTTGTTCAGTGACTCTTGTTCAGTCACTTTTGTTCAGTGACTCTTGTTCAGTCACTTTTGTTCAGTCACTTTTGTTCAGTGACTCTTGTTCAGTCACTTTTGTTCAGTGACTCTTGTTCAGTCACTTTTGTTCAGTGACTCTTGTTCAGTCACTTTTGTTCAGTGACTCTTGTTCAGTCACTTTTGTTCAGTGACTCTTGTTCAGTCTCTGTTGTTCAGTGACTCTTGTTCAGTCACTGTTGTTCAGTGACTCTTGTTCAGTGACTTTTGTTCAGTGACTCTTGTCTAGTGACTCTTGTTCAGTCACTTTTGTTCAGTGACTCTTGTTCAGTCACTTTTGTTCAGTGACTCTTGTTCAGTCACTTTTGTTCAGTGACTCTTGTTCAGTACTTTTGTCAGTGACTCTTTATAGTGCAGTTCAGTGACTCTTGTTCAGTCACTTTTGTTCAGTGACTCTTGTTCAGTCACTTTTGTTCAGTGACTCTTGTTCAGTCACTTTTGTTCAGTGACTCTTGTTCAGTCACTTTTGTTCAGTGACTCTTGTTCATCACTTTTTTCAGTGACTTTTTCAGTGACTCTTGTTCAGTCACTTTTGTTCAGTGACTCGTGTTCAGTCACTTTTGTTCAGTGACTCTTGTTCAGTCACTTTTGTTCAGTGACTCTTGTTCAGTCACTTTTGTTCAGTGACTTTTGTTCAGTGACTTTTGTTCAGTCACTTTTATTCAGTGACTCTTGTTCAGTCACTTTTGTTCAGTGACTCTTGTTCAGTCACTTTTGTTCAGTGACTCTTGTTCAGTCACTTTTGTTCAGTGACTCTTGTTCAGTATTTTGTTCAGTGACTCTTGTTCGTATTTTGTTCAGTACTTTTAGTATTTTGTGTTTGTTCGTCATTTTTTGTGTTACTTTTTCGTGCTCTTGTTCAGTCACTTTTGTTCAGTGACTCTTGTTCGTCATTTTTGTTCAGTGACTCTTGTTCAGTCACTTTGTTTCAGTGACTTTTTGTTCAGTCACTTTTGTTCAGTGACTCTTGTTCAGTCACTTTTGTTCAGTGACTCTTTTTCTGTCACTTTTTTCATTGACTTTTCTTCAGTCACTTTTGTTTAGTGACTCTTGTTCAATCACTTTTATTCAGTAACAGTCTTGTTCAGTCACTCTTATACACTGACTCTTTTTCAGCCTTTTTGGTTCAGTTATTCATGTATACTTACTCTTGTTTAGTTACTCTATTTCAGTGACTCGAGTTTAGTATCACCAAAGACATTAGAATATGAAGATGAGTAGCGCCATACGATTTTTTTGCACACGATTTTTTCGTGCTGGCTTCAGAACTGGCTCCAGGCTCTCTTGAAATTTTGTTCAAAAGCCAGAGAGAGAGCGCTCTAGAGCCGGCCGCTCTCTTGTACGCATACAGCGACAGCCGACGACTGTATGTGTACACATGTACTCTCAAGCTTGTTCGTTGTGTTTACTCACACAAGCAATTGCATTCTATTTTTAGATTTTTACGCTCTCAACTTGGTGCGAGCGGAGAGAGCGCGATTTTCGTCGCCACCAAAAACAATAGCTGCATACTGCAAAACCAATCTATGGCCGTTTGGCATCTCAGAGATTATATTGGTCTTTGGTATCACTGATTCAGGGATTCTTGATCAAAAACTTTTGTAAAATCACTTTGGATTAGTAACTCAGTGACTATTAGTGGTTTTCACTTTTTTCAGACTCTTGTTATTTGTCTTTTGATCCATAACACTTCTTCAGTTACTCTAGTTCGTCTCTTCTCTTGTTCCGTAAGTCCCATTCTGTGACTTGTATTTAGTAACTCTATTTCAGTTAAATTTGTTCAGCGACTCTTGTAAAGTTACTCAAGTTTAGGGACTCTACGCTTAGTTACTTTAAAATCTTTTTAAAATTTTGCGATTTCGTCAAAAAATTGAATAATCTTCAAAATATAGTAATTCATTTAAATTCCGTGTTTTAGAAAGAAACATAATAAGAAGTTGTGTTAATAAAATTAGTGTTGAGTTAGTAAAGACTTCTCGTTCTCAATCAAAGGTAGCCTTTACACTTGTCGTATATCTCTAAATAGTCGGTTGTCCAAATTCTCTTAAAAGTAAATCTAATCAATCAGAACCTGTTCCATTTTATCAAATATGGCAAAGTTTTCTGAATATTTAGAGATATTTGATTTGCTATTACACTATCGTCTGAAAGTCCCTTTAGAGATATACGACAAAGGTAAAGTTAGCTTAATTTAGACTTTAACACAATTTGAAGGGATTGCTTATTCCCTTAGTCCCTGTTCTAGCTTATAGAATATACCCTTTATATATACCCACAAAACCCTAGATCATTCCTTGCTCAAAATCTAGCCTAGACTTCCACTTAAATCTGCAAGTTCTACCCACAAGATATTTACCCATAAATAAAACAAAAAACCACCACAACGAAAATAATAAAAATGTAAAGAAACTACACACACACACACACACAAAATATTGGCTTGTAAATAATACCCAAAACTTTAACCCTATAAAGCATATAAAATTATTGCATTCATAGCAAACATAAAAAACCACTTAAACTAGCACACACGTAGTTAAAGTAAGAAATACAAAATTACACAAAAGTTTACGGTAGATTCCAAAAAGTTAAGCCAAAGAAGAAATAGACAAGAAATGTCCCTAAGAAAAACCCTAACGAAAAAAAACCCAAAACTAGACTTTAAACTCCGCTCAGCATTTAAGCAATAAAAAAAGAAAAACAAAAACAACATAATCTCCCGCAGAATGCTAATGATAAGGCTGTTAAATGTAAAATATCATAAATAAAAGCAAACTACATTTAAACCGTGTAATTAAAGCTTAAAAATGTAATTAACTGACAACTAGATTTAGTTTGAATAGCTAAAAGAAAAAAAAGTAAAACTACAAAAGATTACAGCAAATATTTAAATATAGCTGGAAAAGTGTAAGTAATCAATTAATTGATAAATTATGCCCGAAATTAAAGCCTACAAAATAAAAGTCTACTAACTAATGATAAATATTTAAATGTATTTTGCATTTGCAATTCCATGGGAAAACTTTTGCTCTAATTGGCGAATTTTATGTATTTTTCAGCTGCAACCATTTGGCGTCGCCATAGTTGTGCCTACATGGTGCTGGACAATTCAATGGATTTTGTGATTTGAAGGTAAACCAAACTATTCCGCGGCTTACCCCTCCTGCTCCTGCATCGTAGGTCCGCAAATTAATTATGCACTTTGACCGGGCAAAAATCCCCAACCCAATTTGTCCAACAAAATCATTAATGTTTGTTGCACCAAATGAGACATTGTTTGCAATAGTAAGCTCCACTCCGCAATTCCCAGGCAATTGTAAACATTGCAATTGGAAATTCATGATTTCCCTTCGTTAACTGCGACTTTGTTTTTGTTTTTGTTTTTACGCAAAACAATTTTCCAAATTGTTATTGACAATTTATGTTCATGTTTCTCTCCAACGGACGCCATTTGAATATGAATTACAAAAACAGAAAAAAAATAGCAAGCAAATAAAAATCAATTTCATCAAATGAAGCGTATTAATATTTTCTGTTTAATCAGTTTTTTTTTTTGGCATTTTAATCATGTGGAATGCTTTTATAAAACTGTCAACCAGGAAGCTTTTAAATAAAGGCATCAATAAGCATTGAAACATGAATGAATAATACATAAATAATGGTCAGTAATTTGAATGGGAGGTGTTAAGTAGGCTAACTTATTGGATTGATATAAAAGGGTTTGGTTTTGGGAAAGAGGTAGAATTATTTGGGTTTGAGGAGAAGTAAAGGAAAATATGGAAAAACCTCAGTGATCCTCTAGTGAATTTGCCCCAAATGAGCTCCAGGACTACATTTAAGGTGGAACTATCAACCTGCCTACGAGTAAGTATTTTAACTCTAAGAAGGAAAGGACTACATATCACATTTACAAATGCTCGTCTCAAGGTTGTCAGTTAGATGCGTAAGTACAGAAACGTTAAAAATTGCCAGTTCTTCTTCCTAAAACTATTTAAAGAGGCAAAAATAAGAAGAGAAAGTAAAAAAAAAATTATATAAAAAGCACATACAATATTTTCCAGTTTAGGTTTATTTACTAACAATTCAGACAATTAACTGTTTTCTGTTGTTTAGGCTTATTATACACCAAAAATCTAGTCCTAGGTCCCATCTAGTGTCCATATTTTGTTTAAAATATTTGTTATAATTTAGTGCTATACAAACAAATGCGGAAACTTTAAAAGAACCATGTATGGGAGGCACATCATATTTCTACGAAAAATCGTTATAGAATGCGGTTCATTGAAGAAATTTTTTTGGTAATTTTTGGGTATTTACTATATTTGTTGTTGGGAGTAAGCCGAACTGCGACCAATACAAATCTATTGTGCGTCCATACTGAGTTTACAACTCTCTTAGCAGCCCTTTTCCTGTACAAAGGTCAGGATTTTGGTGGGTTCTAGGCTACTTATCTTGTTGGCGCAGTGTAAGCTGTGTTCCCAAATCTGTTGAGTCTGCGCGAAAAGTGGGGTGAAAAGGGACGGGAAACTGGGGGAAAAAAGTAGGTGTCTTAACAGTGATTTGACGGTGACTTGACAGTGGCTAAACAGTGACTTGACAGTGACTTAAAGTAAGTGAACAGTACTTGAGTGCTAAACAGTGAAATGAAAACAGTGACTAAAGAGTGACTTGACGTGACTAAACCGAGATTAAACAGTGACTAGAGTGATTGACAGTGAATCACAGTACTAAACAGTGACTTTAATGTGACCAAACAGTGACTAAACAGTGTCTTGACAGTGACTAAAGAGTGACTTGACAGTGACTTGACATTGACTAAACCGTGATTAAACAGTGACTTTAATGTGACCAAACAGTGACTAAACAGCTACTTGACAGTGACTAAACAGTGACTTGACAGTGACTTGACAAAAACTTGATAGTGACTAGTCACTACTAAACAGTGACTTGACATTGACTTTAAAGCAAGGCTGCAAACCTCTAAAATTTTGCAAAAGGTTCGGTCCGGGGTTCGAAACTGTTGTAAAGTCTAAGGTTCGGTTCGCGACCGGTTCTCGGAACCCCTGAACCCAATATTTTAGTTCGAACCTCGGTTCGCTTGAACATAAATGAATAGTTTCGTTTTATAAATGCTTTTTTTTTTAAATTATATTCTATACGACCTTGAGCCTGCCAACAACTATTTCTTAAATATCTATGAACAGGTCGCTAAACAACTACTATATTTCAACTATGTAGACTATGTTTTAGTTTAAATATGTAATTTTACTAAAATAATTTTAGTTATCAAATTCATTAGCTGACATTTACAACATTTGAGAACTGCTTAGTTTAAGTTAATAAGCATTATATCTTCTAGGAGCAGTTCATCTATACTAACTCTTAGATCAGAAGGATCAAATTTAAGTGTTGAAAAGGCCCATTCAACTGATACCTGAGTTGCTGGAACTGCAAGTATAGTCAAAGAAATATTTTCAAGTCCTCATTTCTTTTACCTCTCCAAAATTTTAAAATATTTGTCGATGTATGTTCTCTTGGACAATTTTGCAAAGGAATCCTATTGCTTCATTTAGAGATTTTGAATTATTTATGGTTGAATTTAGATAACTCCCATGAAGAATTTTTTTGTGGCACCTCCTCACGTCTACATTTTTTTTGGTCAGAAGTTAACAAAGCTTAAAATCTCGGGTTGCAAACCCGACTAATGTCAAACTGAACTTCCTTCAATAAATCGTTAACTACTAAATTTTGGGCCGTTTTCTCATATTGCTGTTTTCGCAAATCTAGGTGGATTTGCTGTATTTGCTTTGCTCATGTTCATGGTTAGCCATCTAGATGGTTTTCGTTGCCATCTACTTCATCCTCATGTATTTCAAAACCATGTACATGCTTAACCAAATTATGTATTTTTATGTGTGCACGCATATGGTCACACTAAAAAAAAAATAATAAAAAAAACAACTGCTGCTAAAAACAGTTAAGTCTGTATTGATAAAAAGTAAACCCAAAATGAAACCCAGACCCAAACGAATCCAGACACCTGCAGACATAGCCAAAGAGGCAGATTCGCATTTTAATTCCCCTAGTTTATTGCTTAAGCTAAGTTCACACAGGCAAATAATTTAGCCAAATTTTGATTAAAATAGAGATGATTGAAGATATTACAGGATTTAAAACAAAAGCTATTGTTTCATCCGCAAATAATTTGATCAAATATGCCCGGAAAGTTCAACAATTTGGCCTTTATGGCCAAATAAAAATTTGCCAAATTATTTGCCTGTGGTGAACTTAGCTTTAGATCTATTGCTTAATCTCCCATCATAGTAACAAGTCGTTCAAAAAAAATACCTTCTCCTCCTCCCTCAAATGCATGCTTTACTTTTTAAAATTGGCGCGCAATAAATAAAACAAAAATTCGCAAGATGGCAAGGCGCTGCCAACTCAATTTTAGTGCCTTTCCAGCCCTCCCGGTGTGACCGTGGAGCAAATGCCCAAATTCATAATCCATCTACATGAGACAACCGATTGCACAAAATCCACCTAGTTGCGAAATCTAGGTGGATTTCGATTTGAGCAAAAACAGGAACATGAGAAAACGGCCCTTAGAGTGTGCTTAGCACAACAAACTGTAATTATAGAATCCTCCAGGAGTTTTACTGAGATAATGTGATCATCGTACAAACCAAGAATTGCTTTCGATTTACGTTGTCAATATTACATTCTTCATAGTTGCATTACTTTTCTGCTCTGCAGTTGTCATTAAATAGTTCTGCTTAAACCATATTCATTCTATTTATTAAAGAAGTGTTATAGGATTAGAGAACTTCTTGAATGATATAAGTCAGATTAAAAGGAATTTCTATATTTCCCTGTATCTGTCGTTGGAAAAACTACATCATTTTGGCGAACCAAACCTAATTTTTCGAAAATTTGTTTGGTTCGGGTTCAGGTTTGAGGTTCGGGTCAAAAATATTAGCGGTTCGGTTCATGGTAGACTGAACATAATCATATGGGAATTTTTATTTTTGAAATGTTCTGTTCCTCAGGGCGCAAAAAATTCGTAATAATTTCTAGTTACCGAAATGGAAAACCAAATTTCGAAATTTGAAGGTTAAATACTGGCGCCGTGGGCTTAAAGTTTCTTTATTAAATTTCAATTTCCCCTTTTTCATTTTACGTTATCGTAGAAGTAACCTTTGAGATGCCAAACGTTGTTGTTGAATTTAAAATATATTTTTAAAAATATTTTATGCAAAGCCAAATTCAGGATAGAGGACTCGAATACCATTTAGTTGATTGGCGCGTTGCGGCCACTGCTGGATTCAGCAAAACTACCATATAAAAAAGATGTCTTGGCGGGACTTAAGGGACTGTCCAAACCGCACAAGTTGATGGTGTATTGAAATTATTCGGGCTTAACATGTAACAAGGAAAGACATGTGTGCCGAAGCTTAAGAAGACTTTATGATCAATATGTGGCTCAAAGAAAAAATGTCGCGATAAAGAGTTGTACTGCAAGAGACAAAGGAATTTTATGGACTGTTTATTTACTGAAAAGCCTCAAAGTTGTGAATGATGCCGGAGAAAGAGGCGTGAAACTATCTGAGGACTTCAAAGGGCGCTTTACAGAACCCAATGCTGCACCTTTAATGCATCGAAGAGCACAGACAATCCTATCCTAGCAAAGCCAGCGAACAACTTTAGTGGAATGACTCGTAATGTCGACTCGTATATGATAGTTTTTGGTTTGGTGTTCGTCTCATATGCATATCCATGATTTGTAAAAAACCTTTAAAGCATAGCGATTAATTGCTCAACACTTTATTTTATTTTTGGGCAATTGGCAAAATACGCAGAGTTCCACGCGAACAAAGCTAGCGGAGCATGTAATGTTCGGGTAAAAATGCTTACGCCCAAGGACCACTTCATTTCACTTTATGTCACATGCCGATCCTGCAGTTGAACTCAGGTACAGCACTGATTGTTTCCGGCACAGAAACCGTTTTCAAGAACAATGTTTGGCATCTCAAAGGTTGCTTTAATGAAAAAGTAAAATGAAAAAGGGGAAAGCGAAATTTAATTTAACAACTTTAAACCCACGGCGCCAGTATTAAACCTTAAAATTTCGAATTTTGGTTTTTTGTCATGGTAACTAGAAAGAATAACGAATTTTTTTGCGCATTGAGGAACAGAACATTTCCAAATGAAATATTTTTCATATAAGGACGTTGTCTTAAATTTCAGCCCCCCCCTCCCCCCCCCCCCCCTGACGTACGCACTTTTGTTACCGTTCACCATCTTACTGCTCTATGCTCTTTGTGTAAAATTTCTTGTGAAATAAGTGTAAAGTGCGTGCATGTGAATGAATTAAGAAGTAGCAAGAGAGCGAGTGCGACTACCTTGTTAAGTATACCTTGGGCTTTGTATTGAAATATGTTACTCTCTCGCTCTCTTTGACACAAATATAAGGAGTTGTGAGAGAGCGAGTAAGCCTACCTTGTTTAGTATGCCTTGCTTACTTATCTTTTCTTTTTTAACCAAAAAGCAGAAATTTCTAGACAGTTTTGCAAGACCTCATGAGGGCGTATGTTGTAAGGTAAAGTTCATGACCGGTTCAATTTAGCGCGATCCTGAATTACTGCGCCTGAAATAAGCTCACACCTCCTCGTTAGTGATCTCTGGTAACAGAGTAATGCATCCTCAAAGCTGCTGGCTAACGTGAACTGCCAACCCTCCTTATAGGGTTAATAGAGGTGGTGCGTCCGGTTTGCTATCCACCATCGTCAAGGAAACTCCACCAATGGCTACAGCGAAAACAATTAAATCAAGCAAATTTTTTATGTAATTTTTTCTTAGCAAATCTTGAAAACGTAACAAAACTAGTCGGGCAAGCTAGCTCAAGTGCACAACAAAGTGAGCACCCTAACTGTTTGTTAATGAAGTAGAGGCACAAAAGTAACGTGATTAATTTTATTTATTTATTAATAATTTATCTCCACACATTTCTGCATGTTCTTTGGTGATTTCTAAAAATGTATTCCCAAAATCTTTTTATTCAGAAATGGCTAAAATTATTTTTACAACAAATTAATATATTGAAAACTAAAATACAAAACTTTTGTGCATTCTCAACTTTCATGGGATTTCCCCAGCTGCCTTGACTGAATTTGAAGCGTTTTGCTTCAGCAAACAGCAGCTGTAGCCAATGTAAAATCTAGCATTAGGTTTAACACCCTCGTACCCCAAGCTGCTCCTGCCACCAGACCAAAGTCTAACTACAAATAGCGTTAGTGTCCGAAACACTCTACGGATCTATGTGCGTGTGTTGGGACCAATTGCCACTGGGCCAGGGCCGATAAATAAACCCAAATTTATCATGGACATGAGCATAGCACACACACACACACAGACACACATGCCCCTGGACTATCCATATATCGTGGCCATAATGGCAATGCCAAAGTCGACGCCAACAGCGCTCATAATTTTTGGCACAAAATTTGTCGATAGGCGTTGAAGCGTTCAATTGAATGTCGTCTGGGCTCCCTTGCCCTTGCCTTCCATCCCCCACACACCCACCCCATCCACCCCTTCCTCGACAACTATTGTATAATCAAAACTAATGGTCTATAAAGAATCAATTCTCAATTTGTTTAGCCAGCTGCTGCCGCCCAGGACAATGACCAGGATAATGCTGGGGAAACAATTTCCAGCCATTTTGCTGAAAACTTTGCAACACATGTGACAAATAAAATTTGAATGCATTTTGTAAATAATAATTTAATAAAAACCAAAACACAGGCAACAAACAAAAATTGGCTCAGTGGACTCTTATTAGGGGTATTCACATAAATTAGTCGTAACAATTTGCTGTCCTGCAAGCGAGGACTGGAATTTTAGATTTTATTATATTTAGGCAGTCGAGTGTTGTGTGTGAGGGGGCGGGGGGATGGAGGGGGAAAGCACTGATTCAGCAAGTTTGCCATAAAGTTTAATCAGCAGCTTTTTTCTTTGGCCAAACTCGTAAATATGCCTCAGCAGGAGAAGGAGCAGCAGCAGGAGCAGAGACACAGTTTTATGCGCATTTGAGTGACCATAAAAATTGTCCATGCCCATGTGAAGTCGCCTGCTGCGTGTGTGGATGTGCATGGGACACATGACAGGAAGGAAGCTTTGCGGCCAGTGACCATCGACCATCGACCAGCGACCAGCCGATGCCTGTTGATAAGAAAATTGTGCAAAGCAATTTGATGAGATTAGCCTCCCGGCAAATCGTTTGTAGGCCAAAATATCATTATAATTTGATGGGAAAGTCTACTCCTACTGCATGGCAAATTGATTGACAAAGGGGAGAGGGGAAAATATGGACAAGAACTTATAATTAAAGTCCACTACAAAGGATTCGTGTGAGATCAAAGTGAGGGAAAAGTTGGAGGAATATACAAGATAATAATAAATTAAAATTGTTTACAGAATAAGAAACAAAAATATGGATTTGTCTTTTTTTTGTGTGGAATTTTTTTTTCCTTTAATACCGAACTTCAATATCTAAGGAATTGTTAAGGTTGTATAAATACCAAAAACTGGGATCGACTTTTAGTTGCGGTCCATAGATCAACACGTGTAGGCACCGAATACCGTTTTAATTTAAACTATAAGTCTTCTACTTTTACCTTAAATATAAAAAACAAAAAAAAAAAAAAAAAAAAAAACAAAAATTATTACCCCCAAATTGAGAAAAAAAAATTTTTTTTTTCTACTATTTTAATTTAAAATCACTTTAAGTTTACGAACTTTAGTGTTGAATACACTGAATCAAAAAAACGCTTAAGTCAAAGTGTAAGTATTAAAAATTTCAGAGCATCTTGGCCTCAGTGCATGTTTGATCTATGCACTTGTAGCAGATGTGTCATAATGGTAGGTTTGGCTTTAGTTCCGCTTGATTTTAAAAAGATTTTCAGTGCTACCTCCGGACATTTCTTTAGATCTGAAAACTGGAAATAGTCGCATTACTAAATTTAGAGCAGGCCCCCTGCACAGCCAGCTTACAGTCGCAATGACACCAATACAAATAAAGAAAATATTTCAGAAACAAAAACAACCACAAGAAATAGAAAAGGAAAAGACGCCAACACCAAACTCAGCGTTTAACACGACATTGCACTTTGTAAGCTTTGGCCAATTTAGGGGGACATAATTAAAATGAAAAAATAAGGGATTACAAATTTTTATAATAGGTATAGAAAATATTCAATTGCTATAAAAAATAAACAAATATCAGAGTGAAAATATCATTAACAGCAATAAAATAGCCATTAATCACGCCACATTGCAACGCTTGCAAAACTCCATTTGACTACACGCATCAGTCACAAAATTAAAGTGACTAAAATTAAGTCGCGTGTCTTGTTTCCAAGAGTTATTTTTCTTTTTATTCTTGATTAGTTGAGCTGTAAAATTTTAAATACGGTATTTTAATACATTCCCTGGAACATTTTGTATAATTTTTTTAAACAACTAAATTCTAAGAAAATTAAAAAAATCTTTTTATGTCTAACTTGTAAGTTTTGTCGTCTTTGGCGTTACCTTCACATGGAGAACAAGCGGCTGGATTTCCAGAACATATTTACGAGAAAGTAAGTTAAAGTCGGTTCTTACCTACTTCGATATACCCGTTACTCATGGAAAGAAATGTTTAAAAGCGTTCCTGTGTGCCTAGGGGGGCATCCGAAAAGTGTGCAATATTTCTTAAGTCTGCTATTTATTATCTGATCTTGATGAAATAAAATACCCCTATTACAAAGCAATTCTTCGCCGTAATATTTATAAATATTTAAATTTACAACTCTTTACAGAAAAAATTTATAAAAATTTCCAAAATACATTTTTAAATTTGGTTGCCTTGGCTTTTCTAGTTCTATTTGTTATATCGTCTGGGCTAAGTTGTTGCTAATTAGGGTGTCCAAAACAAATTTATGAATAGAAATAGTTTTCTTCTTGAACTCATGGGCTTAAGTGGCTCCGTTCTTAAGTTGGTGATGTATCAAAATAAAATGCAGTTTGATGCATCTATTTTATTTTTAAAGTTAGTGTTCTTGTGAAATATTGTAGTTTTCAAAAAATTTATTTAATTGAATTTACAGTTGAAATTTTCCAAATATAGGAAAAGTTTCAGCATGATATTGAGAGAAATAATTTGTGTTGCTATGAAATTCTCTAACGTCGAGTACTGGATTTCGTGTAACGAATGTATGCGGTTTCATTAAAAATGGAAAATTTTAAATTGAGATTTTTCTTTTAAGGTGTTGCAAATCAAAAGTAAAAGTGGGGCAGCTCCTCGTTGCTTTCTCGCAACTAAAGACGAAATTGTGTCCATTAAAATGTATAAGGACTTGGTGTACTACATACCATTTTGCTCGTTTTTGCTCGTTTTCGAAATATTTGATTATTGTTGCAGACGGGAACAAGGTATTTATACGTTTATTAATTTTGAAAAAAATTAAGAAATTCGAGCAATCCCGATTCGTAATATACTCAGCCACCTGCGACGGAGAATGCTTAGAGTATTTTGCTGCTGCAGCAACAGAACGCGACAGAGCCGCAGCGCTGCGACATCGAAATTTCTTTGCTTATAACTTTCCCTGTAGTACGGCGTTCGGTACTGATCTAACAACCGCTAATGAATCGTTACTACCGGCTACACAGCCCAACCACCAGCCATGTTATTTTATTTTTTATGTATTTAGTTCTGTCGAACAGTTTCGTCAATAATTCCATACTTTAAATGGTAGGAATGGTTCTATCTGCCCGCACGACTTTACTCTCTACGAGGAACGGATATAAGAAAACTTGCGCTTATTTGTTGTTTTCCATTTAACAATAAACCAAATCTCAACTTGATATAAGTTTGAGCCTTTGATTCATATTATCGTTATTCAATGTTCAGGGTAATTGACACATGAAAATCACCAAATTCACACCTACGTAATCATTGTTCGGAAGTCTTGAAATATGTGTAGGCTATATATTTGTCGAAACCGGCCTCGATCGGATTACTATAACAGAGAGCTGCAATGGGAAAGCTCTGGTTTGGAAAACTATATTTGCAGAAAAACATTGATTAAAAATAAACGATAAGTTTCACAATAATTCCTTAAAATTTTTCGTGGCTAAGGTCATTAGCTGGCATAGGCACCTAGGGCAAACACAAGTTTTAGGAGAAAAATTTTTTGCTTTCGATAAGCGTCACGAAACTAAGCAATTTAAATAATATATGCTTTCGCAGAATACTGAAGAAGGTTTCACCAAAATCAGGTGTCTATATCGACGCCGTCGTGACGGCTGAAATGATTTAAGTCCTGTGAGGACAAAAGAGGATACATACCAAGTTGTTGCTGCATTATAATTTAGCGTGTACCATGAGGAAGCGCCTTTTCGCGAAGCTATCGCTTATGCGAAAAACAACGAATGCTGCGGGGCATGCGCAATTTAGACTGTGCACTACGGTATATAGAAAAGCGCATGGGGTTATAGTTTTTAGCCCAATAAATGTATTGGTTTCAAAAGGCAATTATTATTTCGCCAAATCTTTTGATTTTCATTTTAAAAAAAAAAAAAAAAAAAAAAAAAAAAAAAAAAAAAAAAAAAAAAAAAAAAAAAAAAAAAAAAAAAAAAAAAAAATAAAATAAAAAAAAATAAAAAAAAAAAAAAAAAAAAAAAAATATATAAAAAAAAAAAAAAAAAAAAAAAAAAAAAAAAAATAAATATAATAAAAAAAAAAAAAAAAAAAAAAAAAAAAAAAATGTCGATAACTCCCAAAGAACGTGATATTACCTATTCTTTTGAAAGCAGTCGATGTGATACACATCGAAATATCCTTCTTAATTGAAAAGTGGGTTTTATACTTGGACTTCTTGAAACTGACAGTGCAGAGTTTTCGGTGATGCTTTCTTTAAGCTAAATATAATGCTTTAGGATAAATTCTAGAAAAATGAAATCTGGAAAATTTGTAATTAGGAAATAAAAATAGAAAAAACCAAAAGGAAATAAGTAAATGGTAAGAAATAAAATTGAAAAAATTTAATTCAAATGGCAAAAATAAGAAAAAAAGAAGAAAATTGGCAAGTAACAAATAAAAGGTAAGATTTGTTTCTTTTCAAAAATAACCTTTTGGGTCTTATATTTTTACCGTTGATACTAAAGAAAATCTAGGTTGATCTGCTTCCTTATCGTCAATGCCACATGAAACATTTGCTACAACAACTATTCAATTTTTCAATCATCAAAGCGTAATGATGTCGAGTTATAAAGAAAACTTAATTTTGTGTATATTTTAATATAAAGAATTGTGTGCATTTGGTGACTTTTTGTATTGTGCCAATTATCTTGAACTTATTTAGGATAAATAGATCTAAAAAGCCTCAAGTTGCCGTACCCTGTAATACATTTATCCTTGGTCTTCCAGTCAATATAAATTTTAAGTAAAAGTGTGAACTCTACTCCTTTTTTTTATTTCAAACTGCCTTTTGGCCTCATTCTATCTCTGTGAAAAGCAATTTAATTTAAACTCCCCAATGGTCAGACAACAAAAAAATGTAAATGCTTCTCCAACAAAGTCGAAAAATGCTAAAAGAATGTCTAAAAAGAAATAGAAATGCTCAGTGAGAAAAAAAAAAAAACAATGGAAAATCTAGTGGGGAATTTTTTCTTTGTAGGCTATGGCAAAGCAAACATTTTAATTTGGGCATTATGTTATTTTTGATTTTTCGACTTTTTCTGGCATTTTTCCTCTGGCCCATTCAAGGCTTAATTGAAAATGGTCAGCCAGCCATGAGTCTCAAGGGTTGATTACACATGCTTCCCCTTTTCCACCCACCCACAGACACACACACACACATAGAACAGAAACACTAATTAAATGGCCGAAACAATTTTGGCTAGTAAATGAAATGCTAGACCTGGCTGGCTTCGGCTTTAAATGGCTAAACTTACATGTAGAAGTTAGTCAGAAAGTTTAATTTGCCTGGTGGGAAGGACGACTGGTTCTCCTCTTACACGGTCTTCAGCTGGTTTTGGGTGAGTAATTAGTAAAATGCATTAAAATAAATGAGCTTAAGGGAGTCTGGCTGGAAGTTTTGGATGGGTGAGAAAGCTGGTAAATGTTGAATGACTTGGGGTTTAATAAATAGTTACTTAAAAACAATATTTAAGAGCAAAATGTTGAATATAAATTAAATATTTATTTAAGCTAGTTAAAAAGTTAATTAAGCTATTCGAGTGCATGTAAAACTGTCAGGTACCGAGTGATGCTCAAACTTTAGTAGTACCTGCTCAACCTTGAGTCAACTATACTGGTGAATCAAAGGATTGACAAAGTTTACCAGTAACTCAAACCAAATGTTGAATTTTATTTATTGTTTCACAATTAACTATTATAGCCGAGTGCTTGTCAAACTGTATAATACCGAGTGATGCTCAAACTGTAACACTGAAGCTTTGAGCACTTTTCATTCCCAACTGAATGTCAAACTGTTACTTTTCATTTAAATCCACTTTTGTATTCTTATTTCATCCATCCACCTAAACTGTCTCCTCGTTCGCATTTAGCCTCTGGTCTTCCCCATAGACAATCAAATGTCGGTGTGGGCGGGCGGCTGGGCCGAAAACCCGAGACATTTAAACAGGCCATAAAATACATTTTTGGACACCATCGTCGCGCCTTGCCTTTGCCTTTTTGTTAGCCATTTCGCCTTCTGGCGTTTGCCGTTGTAATTTCTTGAATGTGTCAGCAGCCTCCCTTCTCCTGCTGGCATTCTAATTGCAAAATATGGCGACAATTTCAAAGAAGTTAAGGACTTTGACGCCGTGGATAATACAATTTCCAAATGACATTTACGGCGCACAGATGTAATAAATACTTATTCCAGGGAGTGAGGAAGTCACTTGAACCTCGTTATATAATGGATACTTAGTGACCGTTAAGGAGAGACACAAAAATGCAAACCAAACTATTAAACGAACATAGAGCAGACTGTAAGTCCAATGCCAATGTGTGAGTGTGGCTCACTTTATGAAACGTTTTATTATACTAATTTGTAGGATGGCAATGGTCGGAATGGTCACCAGTTTCGGTTACATCGAATAGCCAACTAAAAATGGCAATTTGCCATTGCATGAAATGAGCGTGGTGTGGGGCCAACGGACGGACACTTCAGTCAAGTCTCTATTAGCACACAATGCTCTTGAGAGGGGAGAGAGCAACTGGCAGTGTCTGCTTTTCGGTTTGATGCTGGCCAGCCAAAACTGTCTCTTGAAACATATGGAAAAGGTAGTTATGGTCTTTAGTAATAAGAGTTAGACAGGGTAGATTTGATATTGGGTTTCATCCTGAACGAAAATTTATTATGATTTTATAATTCACTGAAGGGAAGCCGCCCTAATCACTAGGGTAATCGACTCAAGAAGAATAAATCTGTGCACCATTTCAAAACTATCAGCAACACCATGCTACACCAACTGAGTAAATCCTATCACTGTTTGTTTAGATTTGTTTACTCTTTTGACCTCTAAAAGTTTCGGAAATAAAAGCAACCAAAAAAATCATTATTTTTAAGAACAGCCTACTACAGGTTCATGATATAAACTGTCTTCCGCTGCAAAGTTGTAGCTAAAAGAAATTATTAATATAATAACAAACGACCACTACAAAAAACTAACTTCAATAGACCCTCGACTCCACCGAATGTTCAGTAAAAATTTAAAAACTTCAAGCCATACTCTGCCTCTAGAACTAAATGAAATCAAAATACCAATAGACTCTGAACACTTAATAAGAAAGTCTAAGGCTGACAAAAATATAGTAGAAACGACACACACACTACTTCATTGAGATCTTATCCTCATCGTTATATGCGCTTATTTGGTAATCAGTCTACTCTTGCAAAGCAGAATGATTTAAAAATCCGGACTCACAATATTGGTTTTGCTATGAGCTTTATCATATTTTTAGACATAAAAACTAGAATTGATGCTCAACAAGAAACAAAACCTCCACATTCACAAAATAATCAAATATGCTAGATGACGAACAAGGAACTCATTGCTGCTCAAGACACCATAATCAACGTGTTCAAAAAGCTCCCCGGCGAAACTTCCTTCTTGACTTGCTGTATCTGGGCAAATATTGTTCTTAAATTTGCCACCACCAGCGTAACATGGATCACTATTCAACAATATGCTAAACAACGCCTACTTCCCCGGAAAAATTGAAGCAGGCTAAAACCATAGTTATACTCCCAATAAGGATAACAATTTATTCACAAGCTTTTGTCAACATGTGGCAAGTTTTAGTTATTGGGTGAAAGAACAAATATAATCGCATTTTGCAATGAACACAATTTAATAAATGAAAAGCAATTTGGTTTCAAATATAAGCACCTCTACTTCACATGATATCCAATGCCTTGTGTCATTCATCAACTGTAACTGGTAAAAGAAATACTGCACATGTTGTATGTCGCATTGATCTCGAAAGCATGGACTATGGATTGAAGGTTTAATATTTAGATTGCTCCAATACGATTTTCCGATGCACCTAATAATACTCATATATACATATTGATATTAGGGAAGAATTTAAGTTATCTCTAATGGAAAAACAGCTCTCAAAACTTTAAAGTGGAAAATGGCCTACAACAAGGAACGGTGAGCTCACCAATACTATTCAAATATATTTATTCTGGGATTCATAAGTAAAAATAGACAATATAATATCATTTGCTGATGATATCGCCAATAATGCAGAAAACAACATAAAGGGAATGAACTGAATTTACAAAACCTATAATTGGATTGAAAGATACATAGTTAACTGGCACCTGTAATTAATACAAAATGTAATCAAGACATATGAAAAATTGAAAATTTTTGGCATTAGTTCAAAAAACAAACGACAAATTAATTACAATAGATAGGTTAAAAGTTAAATACTTGGGTGTCCATTTGGACAAATTTCTTTGTATTTCAACACATACATTAATAAACAATTAGAACGAGTAACCGAAGCATTTTACATGTACAAAAATCATTCCTACTCACAATGTTCATATCGGCTCGAGTTAAGATAACACAGTCAATGCTTAATAAGGCCCATATAATCACGATGGTCAGCGCCTATATGGTTCAACATTTCGCCATCCTATATGGAAAGGATCCCAACTCGAACAAAATGCTCTCAGAGCCTGTACTTCACTCTAAAGAACCCCTGTCAGAATATACAAAGTTCTACTCAAACAGTTATTTGTATAAACACAGCTAAAGTTCACAGGATTCAGATTGGGCTAACACCATTTTCAACCTATAAAAAGAGGGTTACAATATTAAAAATGTCGAGGATTATGAAAATTAAGAACCTTATTAATGGATCATTCTATGTCAATGAGGAGTACATAAAGAAGACACTGGAACTAGGTCACTACATCCTTACCAGAGGCCTTTACTTACCAGAAAAGCATCATTTAGGCACAAAATGAAAATTGTGGGCGCCCATATTGTACCATATATAAATAGGCCACAGACAAAATCCAAAAACATCGACACCAGAACAAACCGAATTCAGATCTACACAAGTATATCTTCCAGAAAGACGTCACAGCTTTAGAAATAATAAAACCCAAGAAGTTTCTGGTGGCGACAGGATATTAATAATAAATATATGTACAGCACATATACTCTTAGTTCGTATCATTTGTTTCAACCTTTTATCTTTAAATATAAAAATAAGTAATGTTTTGTGGGGGTACCATTACACTTCATATCTTTTATCGTCTCGTCAGAACATATTATATTCATAGTAATTTTTTTCTCTAAAAAGAATACTAGATATTTAAGTTAATCAGCAACAAAGTATGAGAGCTCGACACACGTGACATTGCGCCTTAACTTAATCATATTCACATCTCTTGTTTATTTAGATTAAGCAATAATTGAGATCTATATATAAAAATAAACAGAAAAAGCTAGCGGATTATGGATAAAACTAATACAATTTTTTAATTTTGCATTATATTAGAGAATATGACCTAAAGTTGAATTATTATTTGGAAAAAATAAGGGAAATTTGGGAGAGAGATTCAGCCCTGTTTAGAGATGGAATATTGACCAATATCTGGTGTTCCAACTGTATTCTGTGTCCAGAAAATGGAAATCTCTCGGTGGGCATCCAACGACTTTTCGAGGTTTGTAAACCAACCGTCGGCAAAATTCCTCGAGGTTTCTGTGGCACCCCGACATATCAGATTTGGGTGGTCGCTGCTATTACCTGCCAAACCGAGGTAAGTTTTGGTCGACTTTTCAATAAAATCTTTCTCAAACGTGAAAATGTTTTAAATTTCTATATGTGTGTGTGTGTGTGCATGTCTGAAGGGATTTTCGCCTGAGTTTTATTAAAATGGCATAGCCAGGAATTGTCCCAGGTCCAAAACGCCAAGTGGCCAAGTGCTCTACGCATATTTCTAACCCAAACCCACCCACTTGCCACTCAGACGGGGACAAATGCTCGTTTGGTGGATCGTTAGTGTGCTGTGTGCAATGCCTTGCATTGTGTGTGTGTGGGTGGGGGGTTGCCAAGTTTTAACGACTTTGTTTCCGTTACGTCTAATTTAATGAAATTCGTTTTGCTTTTTGGTTTGCCTCGTACTCGTTTTCGTTTTCGCTTTTCTTTTGCCAAGTTTTGTGCATAAAATTTTCCAAAAAGGAATTCTAATGACTTGGGCGTTGCTGTTGTTGTTGTTGTTGTTGTTGTGGGTAATAGTTGGGTCTGAGGTCCAGTCTGGTGTCTGGTCAATGGTCGGTTTGTTTTATAATATTTTGTAGGGATTTTTTTAATGAAGACATTGCCTATAATTGTGGGGTTGAGTGGGCGTGTCGTGTGGGAATTGAATGTTATGTTAATGCAGGAGGCGTTCCGGTAAAAGCTATTAAGCTACAACTATGCCAAACGGTTGCCACAAGCTTCATTTATGACACCCATAAGTTGAGTGCAAAATCAATTTTGTGGCATGCTGCACTTTGGCCATAAAGTTGGCCACAAAAAACGATAAGTTATAAACTATTTGCAGTAAGTTGGGAATAAGCAAACTGATTTGCATTTATGGAGAACACACACACACACACATATCAGAAGGGGGCCGCACCCACAGCAGACAACAGCACGTAATGGTGTAAAAATGCAAAAGGAAAATATAAATGTCCTGCAGAACTTGGAAATCCCCCTTAAATAGAAATGTCCACTGTGTGTGTGTGTGGCAAAGTAAATATTTATGTTTTATGTTAATGAGAATATGTCTGACTTTTTGCTATTTGAATATTGGCAAACGGCTGCAGGACTTGTTTGTATGTCCTGGGCCAAAGAATGACAAATGCGTCGGGTGTTTGGTTAAAACTGCGGTTGCAGCTTGCATATTTTTCTGGCAAATAAATGGAATGGAACGGGTAACCGCCAAACGAATGCGACTTGGTTGCGGTTGCTGCCTGTACATAAGTGTGATTGAG